>CAUYLG010032913.1:0-27751 GCA_963573385.1 Cacajao melanocephalus
ACCCATAATATACATTAGGTATTTCTTCTAATGCTATCCTTCTGCTACCCTCCTACCCTGTGACAGGCCCCAATGTGTGATGTTCCCCTCCCTGTGTCCATGTGTTCTCATTGTTCAACACCCACTTATGAGTGAGAACATGTGGTGTTTCGTTTTCTGTTCTTGTGTCAGTTTCCTGAGAATGATGGTTTCCAGCTTTATCCATGTTCCTGCACAGGACATGAACTCATCCTTTTTATGGCTGCATAGTATTCCATGGTATATATGTGCCAGATATTCTTTATCCAGTCTATCATTGATGGGCATTTGGTTTGGTTCCAAGTCTTTGCTATTGTGAACAGTGCTACAATAAACATATGTGTGCATGTATCTTTATAATAGAATGATTTATAGTTATTTGGGTATATACCCAGTAATGGGATTGCTGGGTCAAATGATATTTCTAGTTCTAGATCCTTAAGGAATTGCCACACTGTGTTCCACAATGGTTGAACTAATTTACATTCCCACCAACAGTGTAAAAGCCTTCCTAATCTCCACATCCTCTCCAGTATCTGTTGTCTCCTGACTTTTTAATGATCGCCATTCTAACTGACATGAGATGGTATCTCATTGTGGTTTAGGTTTGCATTTCTCTAACGACCAGTGATGATGAGCTTTTTTCATATGTTTGTTGTCTGCATAACTGTCTCCTTTTGAGAAGTGTCTGTTTATATACTTCAACTACGTTTTGAGAGGGTTGTTTGTTTTCCTGCAAATTTGTTTAAGTTCTTTGTAGATTCTGGATATTAGCCCTTTGTCAGATGGGTAGACTGCAAAAATTTTCTCCCATTCTGTAGGTTGCCTGTTCACTCCGATGATAGTTTATTTTACTGTGCAGAAGCTCTTAAGTTTAATTAGATCCCATTTGTCAATTTTGGCTTTTGTTGTCATTGCTTTTTGTATTTTCTTCATGAAGTTTTTGCCCGTGCCTGTATCCTAAATGATATTGCCTAGGTTTTCTTCTAGGATTTTTTTATGGTTTTAGGTCTTACATTTAAATCTTTAATTCATCTGGAGTTAATTTTTGTATAAGGTGTAAAGAAGGAATCCAGTTTCACCTTTCTGCATATGGCTAGCCAGTTTTCCCAACACCATTTATTAAATAGGGAATCCTTTCCCCATTACTTGTTTTTGTTAGGTTTGTCAAAGATCAGATGGTTGTAGGTATGTGGTGTTATTTCTGAGGCCTCTGTTCTGTTCCGTTGGTCTATATGTCTTTTCTGAGACCCCTGTTCTGTTCCATTGGTCTATATATCTGTTTTGCTACCAGTACCATGCTATTTTGGTTACTGTAGCCTTGTAGTATAGTGTGAAGTCAGGTAGCATGATGCCTCTAGCTTTGTTTTTTTTGTTTGTTTGTTTTTTGCTTAGGTTTGTCTTGGCTATGTGGGGTTTTTTTTTTATTCCATATTAAATTAAGATTTTTTTTTCCAATTTCGTGAAGATAGTCAGTGGTTGCTGGATGGAATAGCATTGAATCAGATTACTTTGAACAGTGTGGCCATTTTCACAATATTGATTCTAACCATGAGCAAGGAACGTCTTTTCCGTTTGTTTGTGTCTTCTCTTACTTTCTTAGGCAGTGGTTTGTAGTTCTTCTTGAAGAGGTCCTTCACATCCCTTGTAAGTTGTATTCCTAGTTATTTAATTCTGTTTGTCACAATTGCAAATAGAGTTCATTCATGATTTGGCTCTCTGTTTATCTGTTATTGGTGTATAGGAATGCTTGTAATTTTTGCACATTGATTTTGTATTCTGAAACTTTGCTGTAGAAGCTTATCAGCTTAAGGAGATTTTGGGCTGAGTAAGTGGGGTCTTCTAAATATGTAATCATGTTGTCTACAAATAGAGATAATTTGACTTCCTTTTTACCTATTTTAATACTCTTTATTTCTTTCTCTTACCTGATTACCCTGGCCAGATCTTCCACTATTATGTTGAATAGGAGTGGTGAGAGAGGGTATCCTTGTGTTGTGCCAGTTTTCAAAAGGAATGCTTCCTGTGTTTGCCCATTCAGTGTGATATTGGCTGTGGGTTTGTCATAAATAGCCCTTATTATTTTGAGATACATTCCATCAATATCTAGTTTATTGAGAGTTTTTAGCATGAAGCGTTGTTGAATTTGTTGAAGGCATTCTCTGCATCTATTGAGATAATCATGTGGTTTTAGTCTTTGATTCTCTTTATGATGGATTACATTTATGGATTTGCATATGTTGAACCAGCCTTGCAACCCAGGGATGAAGCCAACTTGATTGTAATGGATAAGCTTCTCAATGTGCTGTTGGATTCAGTTAGCCAGTATTTTATTGAGGATTTTTGCATTGATGTTCATCAGGGATATTGGCCTGAAATATTTTTTTAGTTGTGTCTCTGCCAGATTTTGGTATCAGGATGATGTTGGCCTCATAAAATGAGTTAGAGAGGATTCCCTCTTTTCCTGTTGTTTGGAATAATTTCAGAAGGAATGGTACCAGCTCTCTTTGTACCTCTGGTGGAATTTGGCTGTGAAACCGTCTGGTCCTGGACTTTTTTTGGTTGGTAGGCTATTAATTGTTGCCTGAATTTTAGACCTTGTTATTTGTCTATTCAGGGATTTGGCTTCTTCCTGGTTTAGACTGGGGAGGGTGTAAGTGCCCAGGAATTGTCTATTTCTTCTAGATTTTGTTTTAGAGAATTTTAAAGGAAAAAAAGATCAGATTTCTAGTCTGTCCTAGACTGTGACCATCAAACACACTATCCCAAACTTCATATTAAGTATATTGGATGCTGTGCAGAATCCATTCTGATAGCAAGCGGTAGCAGCGGTAGCAATAGCACCTCATTTGCCAGCATCTATCACTGTGAAAACAATGGCATTTAATGTTCTGCAGTAGAAATTGAAGTTACTACAGATGTGGCTACTTAGTTTTCCTTAAATTTTTTCTTATGTCTCAAGTTTTATTCAACAACTTTTCTGGAAATGTGGCACACCTCCCAAAATTGTTTAAATTAATGTCTTGAATTGTTATAGCAGAAGAGTAGTTTTTGTTTTCTGAAAACAACAATCAAAAAAGACTTTAAGAGGATTTTGTATATTTTTCTTTAAATTCATACCCTCACATATGGCTATGCCAAGTATGGGAGGAAATGGTCCAGACAAATCCTGCAAACTTGTGCCATGTATTTCTAACTCGCAAGTAGATATTTCAGATTTTGGGAACTGTGTGTTTTTAGATTTTATTCTTTAGATCCCTTCCTATATTGCTAACATTAGTCTCCAGTAGATATTTTAAAAGGTTTTATTCTGCCACATTTGTGCTGAAGAAGATCCAAGGAAAGTAATGCATACACAAACTATCTCTTAAGGTTTACTCCTGCCAGCCTTTGTAGCAGGAGCTATAAGAATTAAAATTAACAGATGCCAGAGTCACTAACTGTAACAATGAATATTTATTGAATTGCTACTATTTGTGAAGTACTATGTTAAAAGAATCAAAACGGGCTTCTGTCATGAGTGGCACACGTAGAGAAACTTGATTGCTCTTCGTGCGGAATCGACATCAAGAAATTTCGGAAGCATAATTTTTTGGCATTTGGGCAGCTAGTGATCGTTGGTTCTGGCGCCCTAAAAAAAAAAAAAAGAATTATATGAATTAATCTCATTCAATCCTTAGTCAACCCTATGAAGAAGATACTGCTGTCTTTGTTTTATAGGTTATAAAATTTATAATTAGATATCAATAATATACCCAAAGTCAAATAGATGTAAGTGAAATAGCCAGTATTTGAACCAAAGTTTGAGTTTTCGGAATCTAAATTCTTGGCCAGTGTATTCACTGGGAAGTGTCAGGCTTCATCTTCCAACCAGATGATTCTTCTTCCACAGCTAAGCTTAGAGGTATGTGTTTATTTGTATTAGGAAGTCATTATTCTGTATTTAATTGGAAAATTATTTTGCTTTTTCCTAACATTGCATCATTCTAATGTTGATGATTGGTTTTATTTAGTCAGTGGAAAGGAGATAAAGTGAACTGCAATTTTCCAAGCCAAAATCAGCTATCCTTAATTCCAGCATGCACAAGTAATTCCTAATCAAATTTTAAACAATTGCTCTGGCCTATTTTCAGTAAAGCAAAATGAAGGTCTAAGTAAAAATTATTTTTAGTTTCTCCTTGCATAAAATTGATGTACCGATTGCTTAAACTTTAATGAATATTAATAATATCTTATACAAAAACACTCTTTGTCTATGATAAATATCTTATTAAAACTGAGGAGAAATGGGGTAAAGATATTCTTATATTTCTTCTCCACAAATCTACCCTATTGTGAAGACAGGAAATAAAGTTTTCACCGTCCAGGAAGAGCCTTATCTATCCTCCTAGTGAATTTATTGATCTTTTCACAAGCAATTATATAGTAATCAAGGATTTTATTCTAAAAGTGGGAATGTAGACAATGACTTTTTAAAATTTAAAAATCATGAGTAAGAAGTGCAATGTACTATAACAGCAACATTTTTTAAAACCTGAAACGCCATTTGTAAGCCACTGGTAACATATGCATATGCAAAAACTCTTCACTCTTTGATGAAATGAACTCTGTGACCCAGTGGTATTGAAGAACTGTCAGGAACCAGTGAGATGGCAACTGAGAAAAATGTCACAACACAGATGGAATCTTACAGTGATTTTCTTAAGGGGATACTGAAATATTGGGATTGAGTGACTTAAGCAAATCCCAAAGGAATATGAGTTTCTCAACATGAACATGCTTCTCTGTGAAGGGCTTAGAAATATTAAACTCTGTGATAAACAAAGTAATACTCTATAAGACAGTTATCTATTTGACTTCTGAGAAGACACATCATGTGTTCCTCAGAGAAAATTAGGTTAAAAAAATCCCTATTTTCCAAGATTTACTTTACTACAAGTTACTGATGTTTATTTAGACAATGTAAGAAAAGGATAATAGGTGAGTTAAGACATGACTGCTATCAATGTAATACAATGACAGCTCATGTACTGGTTTTCTAAAGAGCTAGTTTCAAATCAAATTTGAGTTAAATGCTACTTCACTGCAAAGAGCCATAAGAAACAATTCTCAACTTCCTAAGACTAACAATATATTGAACAGCTACTACATAAAATTGCAGATTGGAAAGATAGGAAGCAGGTGGCAAACCTTCTCAAATCTTCCCAAGAAAAAGAAAAATTTGTAGGGATTATCACCAATACTTAAATTTAAATCTAGAAAAATTAATTGGGCACATGTTATGTACACAATACTGTGCTAGGTGCTGGCACTTATATGTGTATTTGTTTAAGCCTCACAACATTATTTATTAGCATGCATTAATATAAAAATTGATCATTAACACAATATAGACTGAACCTCAGTGCCTTACTTCAACAGACAACTTAACCTTAACCTATACTTTACAAGGGCAAACTATTAGTTGTTTATTAGTTAACAAATGACAATATATAATAATTTTAGGGTAACAATAAGCCTCTCCTTACCATTCTACCATTTCTGCCCTTAATTGCTGCTGTAGAAATCTGAGCATAGCAGGTGCTGTTGGAAGTGTGACTCTTGAATATATACACACCAGCTGATGCCAAAAGCCGTGTTTCTTCTGCATGTGAACACCTTGTGAAAATGCCTTTTGCTTTGTTTCATGCCTTTAGTGAAGTAAGGGACATTTACTTGTTTTTTAGAAGTATTTCTAAATGTACTCTAAGTGTTATTCCCAGTGTTAGTTTTAAATACTTCTATTTGTATACAAATTATAATAGAAGGGCTTTGCTTTTTAACCCAATTGATGCCTGCTGTATTTGGGTGACAAGGGAGGTACTATTGTATCAAAGGTTGTTATCTTAGATGTTTCAAATAGATTAGAAGGCCTTGTGGGCAGGAAAAACAGACAGTCTGGAAGTGGTCAAAGAGTAGAAGAAAGTGTCTGCAAATAGCATTTAAAAAAACAGTTGAGAGGACATGGGTGAGAATAGATATTGTAAGTATTCTGGTTGTTAAAGAAAGTTTGCCATTTCGATTAGGGCAGACCTAGTTCCAAAACTCTAGATATTTTTTTTGAAGTTTATAAAAGAGATTGAGATGATCTTACCCATCAGCCCTCATTCTCCATATGAGAACATTTTTTTAAAAAATAAGGTTTGGCAATGTTTTTCAATTTTGGTGTGAGAAATGGGACTCAATATGTCACATAGACACCAGAAGCATAGCAAATTTCATCTGGCTGTCAAAATTTACTTTTGTTATTAATGAAGAGGCCTCCTGTCCACCAAGGAGACGTCATCATTTGTAGATTTGGCAAAGTGATGGCACTATCTGTGTCTTCAAAACATAGAATTTAAAAAGAAGCAAAAAATAATTAGTCACCAACATCTAAAAGCCAGTGGCATTTATTTTTTATAAAGTAGTGATATCTGACTTCTCTTTAAAAAATTCAACAGATTATCAAGACTTAGCTTTTATTGCTACACGGTATTGTATCCAAATCTTTCTGATTTCTTATTGTGTCCTCAATATTGAGCACTTTTGTCAGTTCCTACTTATCATATTTGCACTGTTGTGCTCTGTTGGAGAGTTTAGAATAAAATAAAATATATTTTGTACCCATGCATTCTTAAATGTTGAAAAATTGAAGATGGACCTTGAAGGCTGTAATTTCTATTCATTGTGGTAGTTAATTTTGTGACTTTTACAACATTAATTATTATGTGTATAACATATATATAATACATATATGCCATAACATATATATAATACATATATATATACATCTTATCCATCATTATATTCATTATGAGTGCTCAAATTGCTTCTTATTTTTTAATTTCTGTTCTAATTTTGTTCTAGTTCTGTATAAATCAGACACAGGAAGAAAATATGTGTTGAATAAATAGGTAGTAACTTTGCAAATAGAGCAAAGGGTGAATGATCTTAAGGGAAGGATCACCTGGGTTGTAGTAAAATGTTTTCTACTGACAACAAATTGGTTCAGCTAGACATTAAATAGATCTCTTTGTAACAATACAGTGAATTCTTGAACAGCACTGGGGTTAGGGGCACTGATTCTTTCATAGTAAAAAATCTGTGTGCATCTGTTGGCTCCTCAAAAACTTAACCCCTAATAGCCTACTGTTGCTCGGAAGGCTTACTCATAGCATAAATAGTCAATTAACACATATTTTATATCTTATATGTATTATATACTGTACTATTACAATAAAGTAAGCTAGAGAAAAGAGAATGTTATTAAGAGAATCATAAGAAAAAAATCATATATTCACTATTCGTTAAGCAAAGTGAATCATCATAAAGGTCTTCATCCTTGTTATTTTCACCTTGACTAGGCTGAGAATGAGGAAGAAAGGAAGGGTAGCCTTGTGGTCTCAGTGGTGTCAGAGGCAGAAGAAAATCCACCTATTAGTGGACCTGCCCAGTTCAAATCCATGTTGTTTGAGGGTCAGCTGTTCTGACTGAACATTAACACATTTAACATTTTTCTTTATAATAGTCTCTATCACTAACCTTTTATGTGGCAGACCATTTTCTTTTTTAAATTTAAATAATTTTATTTATTTATTATTTTATTATACTTTAAGTTCTGTGGTACATGTGCAGAATGTGTAGGTTTGTTACATGTGCTCAAATGTGTAGGTATACATGTGCCATGGTGGTTTGCTGCATCCATTACCCCATCATCTACATAAGGTATTTCTCTCAATACTATCCTTCTCCTATCCCCCCAACCCTTGCTATCCTTCCCCTAGCCTCCAACTCCTCAACAGGCCCCATTGTGTGATGTTCTCCTCCCTGTGTTCTCATTGTTCAACACTAACTTATAAGAACATGCAGTGTTTGGTTTTCTGTTCTTGTGTCAGTTTGCTGAGAATGATGGTTTCCACCTTTATCTATGTCCCTGCAAAGGACATGAACTCATCCTTTTTTATGGCTCCATAGTATTCCATGGTGTATGTGTGCCACATTTTCTTTATCCAGTATATCATTGATGGGCATTTGGGTTGGTTCCATGTCTTTGCTATTGGGAACAGTACGGGAATAAACATACATGTGCATGTGTCTTTACAATAGAATGATTTATAATCCTTTGGGTATAAACCCTGTAAAGGGATTGGTGGGTCAAATGGTATTTCCAGTTCTAGATCCTTGAGGAATCGCCATACTGTCTTCCACAACAGATGAACTGATTGACACTTGCACCAATAGTGTAAAAGCATTTCTATTTCTCCACATCCTCTCCAGCATCCGTTGTCTCCTGATTTTTTAATTATTGCCATTCTAACTGGTGTAAAATGGTATCTCAATGTGGTTTTGATGTGCATTTCTCTAGTGACCAGTGATGATGAGCGTTTTTTCATGTTGTTGGCTGCATAAGTGTCTCCTTTTGAGAAGTGTCTGTTCATGTTTTTGCCCAGTTTTTGATGTGGTTGCTTGTTTTTTTCTTGAAAATTTGTTTAAGTTCTTTATAGATACTGCATATCAGCCCTTTGTCAGATGGGTAGATTGCAAAATTTTTTTCTTATTCTGTTATTTGCCAGTTCACTCTAATGATAGTTTATTTTGTTGTGCAGAAGCTCTTAAGTTTAATTGGATCCCATTTGTCAATTTTGGCTTTAACCAGCACCTATTCTGTGGGGGTAATATTAAAGGCTAACTAACCTGAGGAAAAAGAAATACCTAACACCAGCCCTCGCTAGCTGTCCTATCTCACCTTAGATGAGAGAAAAATACTGAGAAACATTTTTGAAGTTCACAGTCAAGAGGCATAGGCTCAGTAAAAGAAAGAGACTAAGATGACATCACCAAGATGGCAGAGTAGGAGATACGGACGCCCATCCCTCACAAGAAAGCAAATATATGCAGCAATCTAAAACCAAAATAGCTCTGAAGGACCTCAAGCCCCATTAAAAAATCTCTAGCAACACAATAGAGCAAAAGAAAACAGAATACTCACATAGAAAGGATTGCTAATGAGATTGGCATACCTGCGACACCAGAAGATGGGTAGGAACAAAGAAGAAAGGCAGAGGCTATAGGTATCAGCCACTCTGAAGGAACCATCGGAGCCCCCAGGTGCCTTCTCTGCAGAGGACATTGCTAACCAAGTGAGGTAACCAACAGCCATTCCCACTGGGGAAGCCCAGAGAGTGAGGTGCAGGCTGAACACCTCTCCTCTATCGAGAACTATCCCATGAAAGTGAAGTCCAGGACCTGACACCTTTACTGCTGAATTCTGCCAAACATTCAAACAATCAGTCTTTCCCAAACTCTTCCAAAAACTGAAGAGCAGAGAAAACTTCCAAACTCATTTTCAAGGCCAGAATTACCTTTATACTAAGGCCAGACAAGAACACTATGATAAAAGAAAATTACAGGTCAGTATCCCTAATGAATGCTATATGCTATATCCTTAAGAAAATACCAGGAAACCAAATTCAGTAGCATATTAAAGAGATTACTCTCCACAATCCTGTGAGATTTACTGCTGGGAATCAAGGATGGTTCACTTATGAAAAATCAATAAAAGTAGTATACCACATTAACAGAATGAAGGACAAAAACCATACACTCATCTCAACAGATACAGAAAAGGGATTCGACAAAATTCAATACTTTTTCATGATAAAAACTTTAAGCAAATTAGGTACAGAAGGAATGTACCTCAACACAGTACAGGCCATATATGACAAACCTACAGTTAGCATCATAGTCAATGGTAAAATAGTAAAATTTTCTTCTTTGATACTAGGAAAAAAAACCAAGGATGCCCACTCTTGCTAGTTCTATTTAATGTAGTAGAGAAGTCCTAGTCAGAGCAATTGGGAAAAATAAATAAAAGCATCTAAATTGGAAAGAAAATGTTATATTATTTCCATTTGCACAGAACATGATCTTATATATAGACTATCTCCAAGACTACACAAAACACCTGTTAGAACTAATAAGCAAATTCAAGACAATCCAAGATGGCCGAATAGGAATAGCTCTGTAGTGCAGTTCCCAGCAAGAACACAGAGGGTGAGTGATCACCGCATTTCCAAACAAATTTTTACTGCCCACAGACCAGGAGATTCCCAGGCGGAAAAGCGCTTTCAGTCTCCAGCATGGCTGTTTCAGCCAGTGCAGCAGGTCTCCGCAAAAAAACTCACACAAATCTGGGCGCTGTTTCAACTGGCACCTGGAACGCCTGGGAGACAGAGTCACCCATTCAACTGAAATAAAGGGGGCTGAAATGGAGCCAGGTTATCTGGCCCAGCGGGTTCCACCCCCACAAAGACCAGCAATCTGAAATGCTCTGCATTGAGAGTTTCACAGCAAGCACAGCTGGACCCAGGATGGTCCAGCTCTGTGCGGGGAAGGGTGTCTGCCATTACCGAGGCAGTCCACCACTACCAAGGCAGTCTACCACTACCAAGGTAGTCCGCCATTACGGAGGCAGTCCACCATTAACAAGGCAGTCCACCACTACGGAGGCAGTCTGCTATTACTGAGGCAGTCCACCGTTACCCAGGCAGTCTGCCATTACCGAGGCAGTCCGCCGTTACCGAGGCAATCTGCCATTACAGAGACAGTCCGCCATTACTGAGGCAGACCTATGCCAACAGGGCCTAGTGTCCCAACCCCAGAATGTGCAGATCCTTACAGCCTCTCAGGTGGAATCTGCTTAAGCCTACCAAACTCCCCAGGAAAGGGGTGACCAGCACCAGCAGCTGTGGCTCCTGCAGTCTAAGCCTTGAGCTCCTTGAGGGAGGGGCAGCAGCCAGCACTGGGACTCCCAACTGCCTAACACACTAAGCTCTATGGGTAGGAGAAGGGTGGCACTCATTTCTATAGTTCCAGGCTACATTTTTCCCCTGCTGGAGCCAGGGAGGCTGGATGGCTTGGTCCCAAGACTTGTTCCCACAGCTCAACACACCAACTGTGGCAGTCTGTGGCCAGAGGCTCAGGGACAGAATTTGGATCTCCCTGTGCCTGAGCCCCTAGAGGGAGGTGTGGCTGCAGTCTCTGTGGAACCCCAGACTTAGACTCTTCTGCTGCTAGTTTTAAGGAATCTGGGCCGCTCAGATCAGATTTGGCTCCTTATCCAATTTGCCAATTTATGTCTTTTAAATGGGACATTCTTTTGCATGGCAAAATAAACTATCATCACAGTGAACAGGCAACCTACAGAATGGGAGAAAATTTTTGCAATCTACCCATCTGACAAACGTTTAATATCCAGAATTTACAAACAACTTAAGCATATTCATAAGAACCCCATCAAAAGGTGGACAATGGATATGAACAGACATGCTCAAAAGAAGACATTTACATAGCCAACAAACATATGAAAAAATGCTTAACATCACTGATCATCAGAGAAACGCAAATCAAAACCACAATGAGATACAATCTCACACCAGTCAGAATGGCAATTATAAAAAAGTCAGGAAACAGTAGATGCTGGTGAGGCTGTGGAGAAATAGGAACACTTTTACACTGTTCGTGGGAATGTAAATTAGTTCAACCATTGTGGAAGACAGTATGTGATTCATCAAAGATCTAGAACCAGAAATACCATTTGACCCCACAATCCCATTACTGGGTATATACTGAAAGGAATATAAATCATCCTACTATAAAGACACATGTATACTTATGTTTATTGCAGGATTATTTAGAATAGCAAAAACATGGAACCAACTCAAATGCCCATGAATGATAGACTGGATAAATTAAATGTGGTACATATACCCCATAGTATACTGTGCAGCCATAAAAAGGAATGAGATTATGTGCTTTGCAGGGACATGGATGAAGCTGGAAGCTATCATCTTCAGCAAACTAACACAGGTCTAGAAAACCAACGCCATGTGTTCTCACTCATAAGTGGGAGTTGAACATTGAGAACACATGGGCACAGAGAAGGGAACAACACACACCAAGGTCTGTTGAGGGGGTGGTGGGTGGTAAAGGGAGAAAAATTAGAGGATGGGTCAATAGGTGCAGCAAACAAACCACCATGGCACACTTATACCTATGTAACAATCTGGCATGTTCTGCACATGTATGCCTTGTTTTTATTAGAAGAAATAAAATAAATAAATAATATACCAACTTAAAATGGATTAAATATTCAAATTTAGGACCTGAAATGGGAAAACTTCTAGAGGAAAACATAGGAGAAGAGTTTTATGCCATTAGTCTAAGAAATAATGTTTTGGACATGATCCCAAAAGCACAGGCAAAACAAACAACAAACAAAAATAGACAAATGTGATTGCATCAAACTGAAAAGTTTCTGCATAGTAAAGAAAACAGTAAACAGAGTAAAGAGAAAAGTGACAGAATTGGAGAATATATTTGCAAACCATACCTATGATAAGGGGTAGACATCTGAAACATATAAGGAACTCAAAAACTAAATAGCAGGAAATCAAATACTGGATTTTACAAATAGGTAAAGGACTTGAAGAGACATTTCACAAAGAAATGGTAGTACAAATGGCCCACAAATACGTAAAACAATGCTCACCATCACTAGTCATCAGGGGAATGAAAATTAAAACCACACGGAGATATGCCGAACATTTCTTAGAGTATTATTTTAAAAATTAAACATAACAGGTGTTGGCAAAGATGTAGGAAAAGGAAATCCTTACACACCATACATGGGAATGTAAACTAGTATAGCCATCATGGAAAACAGTACAGAAGTTCTCTGAAAAATTAAAAATAGATCTACCATATGATCCAGCCATTCCATTCCTGGCTGTATGTCAAAGGGATATTAAATCAATATGTCTAAGTGATATCTGCACTCTGATGTTCACTGCAGCTTTATTCATAAGAGCCAAGATATGGCATCAAGCTACAGGTCCATCAGTGGATATACAGGTGAAGAAAATGTGAAATATATGCACAAAGGAATACTACTCAGACTTCAAACAGAAGGAGGTCTTGTTAATGCTGTTTTCTGTTCATCCCAACATCTTTGTCACTTCTGGGTCAGTTCTGATTGATTGTTTCCTCATTATGGTTCAAATTTTTCTTCTCTTTTTCATACTGATAATTCTTTATTGAGTATCAACTATTGTGAATTTTACCTTCTGGGGAGATACATACACACACACACACACACACACACACACACACACACACACCCCTGAGCTTTGTTTAGGAATGCAGTTTGTTTATTTAGAAAGTATTTCTTTTTTAGTGTGATCTTTGTCGGTTTTGTTTTCTGAAACTTTGTGAGTTAGGATTGAAGAAGTGTCAGTCTAATTATTCACTGCTGCTGAGGCAAGGCTCTTCTTTGCAATATTCCTGTTTTCTAGTCTGGCTTCTGGGAAGAGGTATTATTCCCATTCATTTGTGACTACTGAAAGTTGGTTTCTTTAAGCCATTTGGGAGTTCTTTGCTGAATATTTTATAAAATACTCATTTTTAAAAATTACTTTAGATTTATTTTCAGCATATATTCCATCTTGAATGTTCCACATGCCTTTGACCAGTAAGAATAGTCCTTGTTTGTTGGTTGTAGTGGTTTATAAATTTAAATTAAGTAAAGGTGAGAGAGAGTAATTCTCATCCATGATTTTACATCATTTCTATTTTTTCTCTGTTTGAACCATCACTGCATGTGAGGTATTAAGAATTCCAATTATGATTGTGGATTTGTTTTGTTCTTCTTTTGTTTGAGCAGTTTTTAGTTGAAGCTCTGATATTAGGAATAAACATAATTAGGATTTTTATATCTTCCTGATTAATTGCATGTTTTGTCCTCCATGTTAATTTTGTCTGATAGAGGTACAATTACGTCAAATTTGTATACTTAGTGTTATGTAGTGTTTTTCTATTTGTATTTAACTACCTTTGTCTTTATATTTAATGTCCATCACTCAGGCTGAATAATGTTGGATTTTGCTATTTAACTTATACTGTCTTTTATCTGGAGTATATTGTCCATACTATATGGACATACTAAATAATTATACTTACTATAATTATTGATTTAGTTGGCTTTAAGTTTACATGCTATATATTCATGTATATTTTTCCACTTATTTTTTTCATTTATTTTCCTGAGTCTTTATATTAATGTTACATTTTATCCAGTATTAGTATGTTAGTATTAGTATGTTAGCATTCCATTTTTTCCTTTATTAGCATTCCTTTTATTCCTTTATTCTAGCTCACTTTTACCTCTTTGAGGAATTCCACACTGCTTTCCACAGTTGGTAAGCTAATTTATACTCCCCGCAATGGTGTATAAGCATTCCCTTTTTCTGCAACCTTGCTAGCTTCTGTTATTTTGTGATTCTTTTAGTAGCCGTTCTGACTGTTGTGAGATGGTATCTCATTTTGGTTTTGATTTGCATTTCTCTAATGATCCATATGTTAAGGTTTTTTTTCATATGCTTGTTGGTCACATGTATGTTTTCTTTTCAAAAGTGTTTGTTCATGTACTTTGTCCACTTTTTAATGGGGTTGTTTCTTTTTTCATGTAAATGTGTTGAGTTCCTTATAGATGCTGCATATTAAACCTTTGTCAGATGCAGTTTGCAAAGTTTTTCTCTCATTCTGTAGTTTGTCTTCTCATTCTGTTAGTTTCTTTTGCTGCTCTGAAGCTCTTTAGTTTAATTAAGGTCCCATTTGCCAATTATTGCTTTTGTTTCAGTTGCTTTTGGCATCATCATCATGAAATCATCACCCATGCCTATGTCCTAAATGGTACTGCCTAGGTTGTCTTCCAGTGTTTTTATAGTTTTGGGTATTACATTTAAGTATTTGATCCATGTTGAGTTGATTTTTATATATGGTGCTAGAAAGGAGTATTGTTTCAATCTTCAGCAAATGGCCAGCCAGTTATCCCAGCACTATTTATTGAATAGCATGTACTTTCCTCAATTGCTTGTCAAAAATCAGATGATCATAGGTGAGCAGCTTTATCTCTGGGCTCTCTCATCTGTTCCATAGGTCTACTATGTGTCTGTTTTTCTACACTTGTCATGCTGCTTTTGTTACTATAACCTTGTAATATAGTTTAAAGTCAGGTAGCATGATGCTTTCTCAGCTTTGTTCTTTTTGCTTAGGATTGCCCTCGGTATTCCGGCTTTTTTTTTTTTTTTTTGGTTTCATATAAATTTTAAAATAGTCTTTTCTAGTTCTGTGAAGAATGTCATTGGTAGTTTGATAGGAATAGCATTTAATCTATAAATTGCTTTTGGCTGTATGGCCATTTTAACGATATTGATTATTCCAATCCATGAGCATGGGAAGTTTTTCCAGATGTGTCATCTCCTATTTCTTTGGGCAGTGTTTCATAGTTCTCCTTGTAGAGATTTTTTATGTCCTTGGCTAGCTGTATTCTTAGGTATTTTATTCTTTCTGTGGCAATTGTGAATGGGATTGCATTTCTGATTCAGCTCTTGGCTTAGCTGTTGTTGGTGTTTAGGAATGCTAGTGATTTTAATTCATCGATTTTGTATCCTGAGACTTCCCTGTAGTTATTTATCAGCTTAAAGAGCTTTTGCTGGGAGGATTTTCTAGATGTAGAATCATATTGTCTGCAAACAGGGATAGTTTGATTTCCTCTCTTCCTATTTGGTTGCCCTTTATTTATTTTCTTATCTGATTGTCATAGTCAGGTAATCCAATAGTAGGTTGAATAGGAGTGGTGAGAGAGGCCATCCTTGTCTTATGCTGGTTCCCAAGGGGATTGCTTTCAGCTTTTGCAAATTAATTATGATATTGACTACAGGTTTGTCATACATGGCTCTTATTATATTGAGGTATGTTTCTTTCATATGTAGTTTATTGACAGTTTTTAACATGATGTTGGGAATTTTATCAAAAGCCTTTTCTGCATCTATTGAGATAATCAGATGGCTTTTGTATTTATTTCTGTTTATGTGATGAATAACATTTCTTGATTTGTGTTATGTTGAACCAACCTTGCATCCCGGAGAGAAAGCCTACTTAATTGCGATAGATAAGCTTTTGGATGTACTGCTGGATATAGCTTACCAGTTATGTGTGTGTGTGTGTGTGCCTGTGTGTATTTTTGCATCAGTGTTCAAGGATGTTGGCTGAATTTTCTTTTTTTGCTGTTTCTCTGCTAGGTTTTGGCATCAAAATTATCCTGACCTCATAGAACAAGTTAGGAAGGAGTTCCTTCTTCTCAATTATTGGAATAGTTTCAGTAGCAGTGATACCAGCTCTTCGTTGTATATCTGGTAAAATTCAGTTGTGAGGCCACCTTGTTCTGCACTCTTACTGATTGGGAGGCTGTTTATTACTGATTTAATTTTGGAACTCATAATTGGTCTATTGAGGTATTCAATTTCTTCCTGATTCAGACTTCAGAGGGTGTATGTGTCCAGGAATTTATCCATTTCTTCAAGATTTTCTAGTTTGTGTACATAGAGGTGTTGATATTTTCTCACAGTTACTTGTGTTTCTGTGAGATCAGTAATAATACCTCTTTATTGTTTATAATTATTTGTTTGGATCATCTTTCATTATGTATTATTCTGGCTAGCTGTCTAATTATTTTATTAATTTTTTTCAAGAAAAAAACAATTCTTGGTTTTACTGATTTTTTGAATTTTTTTTTAATGTCTCATTCTCCTTCAGTTAGCTCTGATTTTGGTTATTTATTTTCTTCTGCTAGCTTTGCAGTTGCTGTGTTCTTGGTTCCCTAGTTATTTTAGCTGTGAAGGTAAGTTGTTGTACTGAATTCTTTCTAACTTTTTACGTGGACATTTAGTGTTGTAAGTTTTTCTCTAAACACTGCCTTAGTTGTGTCCAAGTGATTCTGTTATGTTGTTCTGATAACTATGAAAGAACTTCTTGATTTCTACCTTTTTCATTATTTACCCAAAAGTCATTCAGGAGGGGTTACGTAATTTCCATATAATTGTATGGTTTTGAGCTATTTAGTCTCAATTTCTAATTTTATTTTACTATGGTCCAGGGGAGGGATTGTTATGATTTCATTTCTTTTTTGTTTGCTGGAGATTATTTTCTCTTCAATTGTGTGGTTGATTTTAGAGCATGTGCCTTGTAATGAGAAGGATGTATATTATGTTGTTTCTGGGTAGAGAGCTCTGTAGATGTCTACTGGCTTCATTTCCTCCAGTGTTGAGTCCAGTTCCTGAATATCTTTGTTAATTTGCTGTCTCAATAATCTGTCTAATATTGTGAGTGAAATGTGGAAGTATCTCACTATTAATGCATGGAAGTCTAAGTCTTCTTGAAGGTCTCCAATAACTTGCTTTATGAATCTGGGTGCTCCTGTGTTGGGTTCATATATATTTAGGATAGTTAGGTCTTCTTGTTAAATTGAACCCTTTTCCAATATATAATGCCCTTCTTTCTCTTTTTTTTAAATTTTTTTTGATTAAAGTCAATTTTATCTAAAAATAGGATTACAACTTTCCTTTTTCCTGCTCTCTGCTTGGTTATCTCCATCCTTTTATTTTAAAATGGTGTGTGTCAATGTATATTAGATGTGTCTTTGAAGATAGCATACCAGTGGGTCTTGGTTCTTTATCCAGATTGCCACTCTGTACCTTTTAATTGGGGCATTTAGCCCATTTCCATTCAAGGTTAATATTGATATGTGTGGATGTGATCCTGTCATCATGGTGTTAGCTTGTTTGTATGGTTTCTTTATACTGTTACTGATCTGTGTCCTTTGGTGTGTTGTCATAGTGGCTGGTAATGGTCTTTCCTTTCCACGTTTAGGGTTTTGTTCAGGAGTTTTTGTATGGCAGGTTTATTTGTAATGAATTCTCTCAGCATTCGCTTGTCTGAAAAGGATCTTATTTCTCCTTCAGTTCTGAAGCTTAGTCTCACCAGATCTGAAATTCTTGGTTGAAATTTTTTTCTTTACTAATGTTGAATATACAACCCAATTTATTCTGGTTTGTAGGGTTTCTGCTGAGAGGTCTGTTGTTAGTCTGATGGGCTTCCCTTTGCAGGTGACCTAACCTTTCTCTCAAGCTGCCTTTAACATTTCTTTATTTCATTTTGCCCTTGGAGAAACTGAGAATTATGTGTCTTTGGGATGATATTCTTATAAATTATCTTACTGGGGTTCTCATCATTTCCTGAATTTGATGATGGCCTCTCTATAGGTTGGGGAACTTCTCATGGATAATATCTTAAAACATATTCTCCAAGTTAATTCAATTCCCCCCATCTCTTTCAGGGACACCACTGAGTCATGGATTTGGTTTCTTTACATAATGCAATATGCCTCAGAAGTTTTGTTTGTTCCCTTTTATTCCTTTGTTCTTGATTCTTGTCTGTTTCTTATATCAAAAAACTAATCTTCAAGTTCTCAGATTCTTTCCTCAGTTTGGTCTGTAATACCTGTGATTGCATTATGAAAGTCTTGTGTGCTTTTCAGCTCTAATCAGGTCTGTTACATTATTTTCTATACTGGCTAGTTTTTCTGTTAGCTTCTGTATGATTTTATTGTGATTCCTTGGATTGGGTTTCAACATACTCTTCCATTTTAATGATCTTCATTGCTATCCATATTTGAATTCCATTTCTGTTATTTCAGCCATCTCAGCCTGCTTCAGAGCCCTTGCTGGAGAGCTAGTACAGTCATTTGGAGGAAAGAAGACATGCTGGCTTTTAGAGTTGTCAGTGTTCTTGCACTGGTTCTTTCTCATCTTTGTGGGCTGACATTTCTTCAATCATTGAAGTTGGTGTCCTTTGGATGGGTTTTTTAAAAATTCTGTTTGATGACCTCAGGGATTTGATTGTGGTATAAAGTGGGTTTAGTCAAGTGGCTTCATTTCTGGAAGATTTTAGAGGGCCAAGGCTCAGCTCCCAACTCCTGGACTGTGTGCTCTAACACTATGTGACTAGTATCCAGCTGGATTTTGTTCTCTGTCTCCTTGAGGTTAGGAATCCACTGTGCTGAGAGAGTGGAGGTGCTCTCGGACCAAAGGCAGCAGCGGCACAGGGGTGTGCATTCTCCTCAGCTGCAGCAGGGTACTAACTGGTGCCGGCCTCCAAGCAGGCATTCACAGCAATGGAAACAACACAGCTTGGGTGTTGGGGTGGGGGGCAAGGGCCCTTGCTGGTGACTATGTGTGTGGTCACGTTGGTAGTTGTGTTAGCATGGGGTGGGGCACTGGTGGGCGTAGGTCTGTGTGTGCCCTCTGCTCTGTATGGGGGAAGGTCCACTGTTCTCTATGCATAGTTTCACTCCAGCAGCAGTGCTGGCTCAGGGGCTGGACGCTGGTGAGTTAGGGTTGGCAAGCCCTTTGCTAGCCAAGCCTCCTACTACAGTGGCTTTATGATGTGTGCTTGGGGTGGCAAGGTATGTATCCCGTCCAGCAGCGGTGGCATGACAGAGTGCCCACCTACATGTACACTGGTGAAGCAAGGAAAGCAATAACCATCTGCATGCACACTCACTCCCAAAGTGATGTGAGCAGTGGCCACGGGCCTGGGGGGAAACTGCGGTCGGGGAACAGAGCAAGTGGGCTGGTACCTGTCCCTAGGGGCTGTTATGCTGGAGCTCTCTGCCATCCAGGCATGGGCAGCCAGAGTGTAGCAACTATGATGTGAACCCCTAGGGTCCCTGAGGCTGTACTGGAAAGGAGTCTCAGGAGAGGTCATTAGGCCACGGGGAGCTCAGGTCAGATGGCCCAATGTGATGAGCAAGAGCACCTGCAGAGTTCAGGTTGGACTGTTCCCCTAGAGCTAAAGTCTCCTATGGGAGCAAGTTGAGCCTAGGAAGATAGGTGTCCCTGGCCATGCTTCACTACAGACATTCCTTCACTGAACCCTCTGGGATCCACACTGACAGGAGTACTGCCCCTACCGCTCCTTTAATCAACTCTGTCTGTCTGTGGTGGTCTAGGGGTCTCCCCATGCCAGGGTTACAGAGACTTGTGGCAGGAGCAGGTTGCTCCTTTCTAGTTCAACTAACCCATTTTCCTGAAATTCTGGGGGCCATAAAGGAATCCTTGTACATGGTAATCTTGTGCAGAGTTCTCAGCTTCTTCCCCCTTCAGCCCAACTTCTCTGTCTTCTCTCTGTTCACTCTCAGTGCCTTTCTCTCTCAAATCTATCCACTATAGAATCTCTTCACTAAAAGCAATGTGAATGCAATAGTCCAGGATTACATTACTTCTTACTTGATTAAGTGTAATTGCTTCTTAACTAGCCTGTCTTGCTGTTTGCCCATTTCTAGTACATCAGTTTTAGATTAGTGTCCTTGAGATTTAAGGTCTGCCCATAATGAAACAGAAGATCATGTGATGTATAAGGATCAAAATTATTTAAAGACAACAAGGTGTTCAATGAATACGAATTTAATGCAGATTAAAATGGTAAATAAGAGAGTAAGGAAAAGGGATTTTTGGGGGGAGGTTAAGATAACTGATTCAAAAGTAAAGTTGTCTAATAAGCTGGTTGTCTATAGTAACCAGAAAATAGGTGAATATCATCAGCCATAAATAAATACACATGCACACACTCATACATAACCTTAGAGGATGCTTGTAGAGGGAGTGCCTCAAAGTTTCATAAAGAGTAGGTGAAGAAATAACAGAAAATAATACAAATATTTTACATAAGGGCTTCCAGAGCCTTGGATTGTTGATGAGGAAAATATGTTACCTAAGATGAAGATCTCTAGGGACTGTTTATTTTGAATGTTCAGGGTACACAGTAGTTGCTCCACCATCACAACAATCTCAGCAAACAGTAAGGTAAAAATAGAATAATTAATAGGTGGTAAGATAAATTGGGAACAAAAAAACAGTGAAGACCAGTTGTTGTGTATGCAGGAATTTATGTTTAAAGATTATGCATAAAGTGAACAGGAATGAAAGAAAAGTAAGACTGTAAGATGGGCTCAAAGGTCTCCATACTCTCAAGGAGAAAAACAATGTCACCTGGAGAAAATCAGCTTTAATATTTTCACCCTCCTGTGCAGGTCCCTAAGTTATTTAGTTTCATGGGAACCTGCATACAGTGAATGCTCAAATCGTTTAAGTGAGAAAACAAATAAATGACTATAGATGGGTAAATGGGACACGTTCTTCACTGTTTTAGTGAGGCACTATTGCTTATGCCTCTAATCATTGAGCCCAAGATCTAAATTTTTTTCCCCTAAAGTGGGAGGTAAAATTGAACTTCTCAAAGGAAAGTTTTCTATAATATACTTGTTGAGAAATTTAAAGTCATTATCAGAAAGTGAAGACTATCAAAAATGCATAAAGGCAGAGAAAAATATTGAAGTGTTTGAATGAAGGAATATTAGACGAAATGACAGTTGAATAGTGCCTACATAAATTTAAATGGTTTGTCATCGGATTCAAATGTCAGAACATATATTTTTTAATGTTTTCTTTTTATAATATTGTATGTCTGTTCTAATCATGGATATTAAAAAGTGATGTTAGCAAATCTATTTTAATCTGAATTAATTTATGTAATTCTCAACATAAAATTCCAAATGAAATTCAAACATATTATTTTCTTTTAAGAAGACATACATTGACGTTCTAAATTTTCAGACATGTTGTTATATGAATTTGCCCACATACAATTAGAGTATTGAACAATTACAAAGTGAATATTAAGTAAGAATATCATGTGGGATTTTCAGGTAAAGTAGAAATAACCTTTTTGCTTAATTTATCAAGATCTATCTAAACTGCCATTGTCAGTGTATATGCCCATTGCAATGAGACAGAATTATTTTTGTTTAGAATTTTGAAGTCTTTGGAATGCAATCGGTGATGGCATATCTTTGGAGAGCTTTGAAAAGATACTCTGATTTCTTAAATGGCCTTCCACTTCTTTTTTTGTTATATCAACACCACCTATCTTCAAAATTAACTGAAAATTCACCTCTTCATAAACCTTCTCATACACATTAGACCTGTTAAAGTTAATAACCATTTCATTGTGATTTCATTATGTGAGTCTTCTGCAAATATATTCCATCAATGGTGTGTACAATCCGTGGAATTTTGATAGAGATTTCATTAAATCTACAGCTTCCTTTGAGTAGTATGGTCATTTCAACAATATTAAAATTTTTAATCCAGGAACACATCATGCATTTCAATGTATTTGTTTCTACTTTCATCAATACTTTGTAGCTTTCAGTATACAAGTCTTTTACCTACTTAGTTAATTTTATTCCTAGGTATTTTACTCTTTTTGGTATTATTGCAAATGATATTGGTTTTCTAATTTCCTTTTCAGAAGTTCATTGTTGATTAAGAAATGTAACTGCTATCTGTATGATAATTTTGTATCCTGCAACTTTACTGAATCCATTTATTTGTTCTAACAGTTTTTTGGTGGTTTCTACGTATAGGAGCATGTCACCTGGAAAAAGAGAGAATTTTATTTCTTACTTTCTGATTTAGCTATTTATTTCTACATCTTGCTCTATTGCTCTGAGTAGGAGTTCTAGCACTGTGTTGAATAGCACTGGTGAGAGTAAACATCCTTGCCTTGTTCCTGGAAAATTTTACAGAAATAGAAAAAACAATTCTAAAATTCACATGTAACTGCAAAAGACCACAAATAGCCAAATCGATCTTGATAAAGAATAACAAAGCTGACAGTATTACATTTTCATTTTAAAATATATTATAAAGCTACGGTAATCAAAGTACATAAGGACAGATATATGGGCCAGTGAAACAGATTAGTGAACCCAGAAGGAAACTCACATATGTATGGTCAAGTTATTTTCAATAAGGTTATCAATATTATACAATAGTGAAAGAGTTCAACAAATGGTATGGGCAAATTAGATAAAAATATGCAAAAGAATGAGCTTGGAACCTCATCTTTCTTCATATACGAATCCACTCAAAATGGACTGAAAACACTTAGATGTTAAAATCTCAAACTGTAACATAGTTACAAGAGAATATAAGGGAAATGCTTCATGACATTTGTCTTGGCAGTTATTTTATTCACATGATAACAAAAATACAGACAATAAAAACAAAAATAAACAAGGGACTATATCATACCCAAAGTATCTTTGTGGCAAAGAATATAATGATGTGAATAGACAACCCAAATAATGGGAAAATTACTTGATAACCAAACATCTGATAAATGAGAGGTTAATTTCCAAAATATATACCTCCTAGAACTCAGTATTTTTAAAATAACATTAATATAATTTAAAATGGGCTAAGGATTTCAACAGATATTCCTCCAAAGAAGATATACAAATGATAAACCTGTATGTGAAAAGCAGCTTATCAGTAATCATCAGGGAAATGCAAGTCAAAATCTAAATGAGATATCACTTCACACCTGTCAGGATAGCTATTTTTAAAAACAAAACACAAGCATTAGTGAGAATGTGGAAAAATTGCAACTCTTGCATAATATTGGATGAGAATGAAAAATGGTGTAGCTGCTACAGACAGAATGGAGGTTCCTGGAAGAGTTAAAAATGGAATTATCATATGATGTGACAGTCCTACTGTTAGGCATATATCCAACAGAATTGGTCCAGCCATGGTGGCTCATGCCTGTAATCCCAGCATTTTGGGAGGCCAAAGAGGTTGGATCACCTGAGGTCAGGAGTTCGACACCAGCCTGACCAACATGAAGAAACCCCATCTCTACTAAAAATGCAAAATTAGCCAGGTTTGATGGTGCATGCCTGTAATCCCAGCTTCTCGGGAAGCTGAGGCAGTAGAATTGCTTGAACCTAGGAGGCAGAGGTTGCCGTGAGCCGGGATTGTGCCATTGCACTTTAGCCTAGGCAACAAGAGTGAAACTCTGCCTCAAAAAATAAAAAAATTGAAATCAGATATTCAAGAGATATATTCACTCCCATGTCATTGCAGCATTATGCGCACTAGCCATGATGTGGAAACAACATAAATGTCCATCAACAGAGGAATGAATAAAATAAAATGTGGGATAAACATACAAGGAACTACTATTCAGTTTTTAAAAAAGAAGGGATATTTGCAATATGTGACAGCATACATGAACCTTGAGGACATTGTGCTAAGTTAAATGGGCCAGTAAACAGAAAGACAGATAATGCATGATTCTGCTTATATAAAATATCTAAAATAATCAAATTTATAGAATCAAGAGTGGAATGTTGGCTATAGGGTCAATGATGGGGAGACTGAGATTTGGGATAAAATAAACAGTTACCAATCAATGGGCATAAAGTTCTGCCAAGCAAGATGAATAAGCCCTTCAAATCTGCTATACAACATTGTACATATAGTCTATAATAATGTATTGTACATCTTAAGATTTGTTAAGAGGGTGGGTATCATGTTTACTGTCTTTACCACAATTAAAATTAAAGTTATGTGGTCATTCCTCAGATATTTCCCTTCAGAATGGAAGCATTCATTCCTCAGGTACCCACAAGAACTTCCGCTGGAATCAAAGGAAGTCTCTATTGCAACCGAATTATAATTAAAAATCTCTCTCTGACAAGTCCTGCTCCCCTCATTCCAGTAAAACAATTTATTAGGAAAACACTCCCCAGTGAAGTTTCTGCATGAAAAGTTCATAGTTTCAGAGTGTTTACTGAGGAGCGTAATCCTAGATAGCTCCCTTTGAAACCAAAGCATCCAATGATCTTAGACTGCTGAGAGAATGAGAAGGAGGTCTATTATTTAATAGACATTGTGATAAATGATTTACTCACTTCATTTTCCTCATTACTCTTAATAAATCTGAGGTAAGGCTCTTCTAATATACTAACTTCCAAAGAGTTATTTCTATATCTAATTGGGTAGAGAATGGTTTCAGCCATTCCAGGTTATATGGATTCATATACAACAAATAGGATTGTGTGTCATTTCCTAAACCTTTAAATCTAGGCATCCTCTTCTTCCTAGCAACCATAATTTATAAGGAATGTTTTAAATTTTCTAAATAAAACACAACTTTAATTAAAAATCCCTTGGTAAATCAGTTTATATTGTTCTTGATAATCCCATAAAACTTCTCTATCAGCATTCACATTCTGTGAGTACACTGCTGTGCACAATTAAATACACTTTCAAATTATAAAAACATAATTCTTTCCTATCTGTTCCTGGCTATTAACATTTTATCAGAGGCCTTCTTACCATACTTGGACTTCAATATTCTTCAACAACTTGCTGGTCTTCTCTTGAATTAACTTCAGACAAAGCAACATTGATGTTCGTTTTCTAGTCATAATATTAAGCCTTTCAATAACAAAATTGAAATAGGCTGCCTTCATTACATGTTACTGAAAGTACAACATTGCCTTTACTTTTTCTTTGATAAATTACAGTTATATAGTCATACAACACCACAGCGTTTTACATATTGTATGATGAATAGTTTGTTCTTCAAAGAGGTTGCTTATACAGAGTAAATTATACATGCCAATATGCCATACGCACTGCCCTCTCACTTCTTTCACTTTTCAATTATATTGCTTCATTTTTATCATCATCCTTTGTCTATTTTTACTAGCATTTACAACCGCCACTGAAATTATTAGATACAATGAAGTTAATAACGTTTGCTAAATTTCTCAAAACTAAGCACATATAGTAAATGTCTCAAAAATTACATCGTTGCTGCTAGATTATGAATCGTGGTATGCTACACATTGTTTGAAAGCAAAACTGATGCATTTTGCTGTGGAGTACTGACTTGTCTTATTTCTGATAATTCAGAAGAAGTTGAATGATTGAAGTAGAAATCTTCTGTAGGAAGTCCTACTTCTGGTTATGTGTGATGAGGACCTCTGTGAAATACTCCCAATGAAACTGCTAAAACATGTTTAAAATATAAGTCATTTAAGGTATCTTGAAGTGTCTCTATAGACATATAGTTAATGATGGGAAAAAAAAAACTTGTAAACATTTCTAAGATGAGAGAAACCCTGTGGTATCTGAACCCAGTATCCATGCTCTCCTTTTGCCTTCTCAGCTCAGCAAAACAGAAAGTCCATTCCAGAGTAGCACACCCAAGGCACAAGATTACTTTTTCCCCTAAGCCAAGTAAGAGGAACATCTCCTGATATAGCCAAGATGTCAGCGTTTCTCATCTTTCCCCCAATTTTCCGCTGCTGAGGCTAAGCTCTAGATTAGTAAAGTCAAGAGGTGTGGGTTCTCTTCTTCTACCCTATTCCCATTTGTAGGATAGAGGCTATATCTTGGGCATAGCATGCCGAATATATTGGGATCTGATGGTCTTGGTTGGGCTCAAAGAGTGCGGGTTCTATACCAGAAAGGCAAACAGAGAGATCTGGGTTTGTTACCCTCTAAGTTCACCAAGAGGTTGGTTTCTAAAGTGGAAATGCCACTTAAAAAGAAGTGCACAATGTTTTTGTTCCTAGAATCAGACTAGTAGTTCAGAGATTTTCCCCAGGGGTAGAAATAGAGACAAGCTGAAAACACATAGCTCCAATTCCTTATGGTAAAATATTTGCACAGGGCGTTATGTCATAGAATGTGAGGAGGGTGGATTCCTCTCACTCTAGACTCATTTTGTCTCACCTAAGGCAAACAAAGAATTATACCACTGGAGAATGTTTGTTTAGGGCACAGCTTTGAGACATAGGCCCACTAAAAGACTGAGATTTAATCATAAGATCATAGAAAACTTTTTCTCAGTCACAATTTACCATTATACCAACAGGGATTCACTATAGTACCAACAGATTATAAAAGAAATAGCTGTTAGACAGGGATTCTCTTTGAAGTGTAGTACTTTAGGAAAGCACCAAGTCAAGAGTAGAGACCAAATTGATATTTAAGAAATTTGAAACCTTTGATACCTATAGCAACAGGAAACAATAAACATAGCTGACCTCTTAGCCAGGTTAACATAACTCTTCACACTGACACCTATTTACTCAGTACAAAATACCAGGCTTTCAACAAAAATTTATGAGGCATGTTAAAAGGCAAAAACATTTTTATTTTGTAAAAAAAAAAATAGAATACATTCCAAAGAGACAAATAAAGAATCATAAACCAAATCAAATATATTGGAATTACCAGAGATTTAAAGTAATTATGATAAGTATGTTAAAGGCTCAAAGGAAAATTTAAAAAGTAGATAATGTGATAGAAGAGATGAGTAATATAAGCAGAGAGAGAAAAACCCTAATAAATACTCAAAAGGAAATGCTAAAACTAATGTAAAGAAAATAAAAACTTTTTCTGATTGGCTCATCAGCAGACTAGCCATGGCAAACAAAACTCAGCTTGAAAGAAATGAACAGAAACTTTCTTTTTTTTTTAATTTTAAGTTCTGGGGTACATGTGCAGATATTGCAGGATTATTACATAGGTGTACACATGCCATGGTGGTTTGCTGCCTCCATCCCCCATCACCTACATTAGGTATTTCTCCTAATGTTATCCTTCCCCAATCTCCCCACCCATTGCTATCCCACCCCCCCCCCCACCCCCCCCCCCCCACCCCCCAGGGTGATATTCCCCATACAGTGTCCAAGTGGTATAAATGTAAAACACCCACATATGAGTGAGAACATGTGGTATTTGGTTTTCTAACCAGAAACTTTCTAAACTTAAGTGCAAATTTTAAAAAAGAATTTTATAAACAAAATGTTTAAGAACTTTGCAATAATTTCAAAAGGTGCAATCCATTTGTAACTAGAAAAATAGCAAGAGAAGAAACAGCAAAAAGAGAA
>CAUYLG010032914.1:0-11521 GCA_963573385.1 Cacajao melanocephalus
GAAAATGTGGCACATATACACCCTAGAATACTATGCAGCCATAAAAAAGGATGAATTCATGTCCTTTGCACGACATGGATGAAACTGGAAGTCATCGTTCTCAGCAAACTGACACAAGAACAGAAAACTAAACACTGCATGTATTCACTCATAAATGGGGGTTGAACAATGAGAACACATGGACACAGGGAGGGGAATGTCACACACAGGGGCCAGCTGGGGGGTAGGGGAGTAGGGGAAGGATAGCAGGGGGTGGGGGGATTGGGGAGGGATAACATTAGGAGAAAAACCTAATGTAGGTAACGGGGGATTGGTTGCAGCAAACCACCATGGCTCATGGATGACTATGTAACAAACCTGCATGATCTGTACATGTACCCCACAACTTAAGTATAATAAAAAAAAAGAAGCAGCTACTATTCCTCTTTTCTGAGTTTCAATCATCCCAATCTGCAACTACCACCTACTTTCTAACTCATTCGTTATCATTCCCTTATTTTAATGATATGTTAGTCCCACTCAATGAACCTACTACTCTCACTCTCCTTCAAATCTACACTTCCCTCCATACTGTATATAAATTCCATGGTCAACCATTATATTAATTCCTTTGCATGTGCTCTCAATCCCTTGCTCCTCTCTAACTTTTTACTCAAGTGGCCAAATCCTAAGTCTGGTTAAATCCAACTCTCTACCTATCTTGCACCTGCATAATTAATTTTGGCTGGGAAACAGCATATGGCATGCTGAGTCTTCTTTTCTTATATTCATAAGAAATACTGGTCTGTAGTTCTGTAGTTTTCCTCCCATGTAGTATCTTTGCCTGGCTTTAGTATTAGGATGTAACACTGGCCTCATACAATGAGTTGGGAAGTTCCCTCTACTGTTCTGCTTTTTTTTTTTTTAAGATTATGTACAACTGACATTATTTCTTTCTTAAATGTTTGATAGAATTTGTGAGTGAAACCATCTGGGCCTGGAAGCTTTTTAACTACAAATTACATTTCCTTGACAGATCTCAAACTACCTCAGGTTACCTATTTCTTTTTGAGTGAGCTTCAGTAATGTGTATCTGTCAAGAAATTGGTCCATTACATCTAAGATGGATAGACATAAGTTTGTTTGTATTATTTCCATATTATAATGTCTGAAGGTCAGCAACCATTAAAATAACAAACAAGGAGTTATAGTCAATAATCTAAAACAAGACAAAATGGAATAATAAAAAGTATTCAATTCCAAAGAAGACAGACAAAGAGGAAAGATGGAAGAAAAATAAAACAAATAGAAAACATGATAGATTTAAATCTAAGCATATCTAAACTTACATTAAATGAAAACTATCTCAACACTCCAGTGAAAAGGAAGAGATTGTCAAATTGGGTAAAAAAGCAAGACCCAGCCATATTTGCTGCCTGCAAGAACCATACTTTAAATATAAAGAGACAAATAGTTTAAATGGGCAAAAATGCGGAAAATATACCATGGCAACTCTTGTCAAAAGGAATCTGGAGTTGCTATTAACATCAGACAGTGTAGATTTCAGTGCAAAGGATATTGTTAGGAATAAAGAAAGTCATTTCGTAATAACAAAAGTTTCAATTCATCAGGAAGAAATAAGGTATCTAAATGTTTATATAGCTAATAAAAGAGCTTCAAAATACGTGGAACAAAAACTGATAGAAATACAAGAAAAAACAGAGAAATCCATTATTCTGACTGGAGACTTCAATATCCTTCTCTTAAAATATGATGGGATAAGGAGAAAATCAGTAAGGATATAAAATATTTGAACAGCACTATTGCTGTGGTCTGAATGTTTGTGTCCCCACAAAATTCATATGTTGAAAATCCCCAATGTGATAATATTAAGAGGTGGAACCTTTGGGAGGTGCTTCACTCTTATTAATGGGATTAGTGCCCTTATAAAAGAGGCTTGAGGAAGCCCCTTTGCCTTTTCACCATATGAGAACATGTAGAAGGCACCAAAATAAAGCCCTCATCAGACAGTGAATCTGCTGGGTGCCTTGATCTTGGCCTTTCCAACCTCCAGAAGTATAAGCAATAAATTTCTTTCAGTCTAACAACTACCAGTCAACTTAAACTAATTGACATAATATAGTGTAATTCATTATATTATGGAACACTCCACCCAACTACAGAAGAATATTAATTCTTGTCAAGTGTACATGAAACAGTCAAGATAGACCACGTTGAAGGTAATAAACAAAACCTTAAGAAAATTAAAAAAATCCAAGCCATACAAAGTATGTGCTCTCATCACAACAAAATTAAATTACAAATCAATAACAAAAACATATCTGAAAATTCTCCAAGTATTTGAAAACAAAATGACACCCTTCTAAATAATCCATGGATCAAAGAAGAGATCTAAAGGGTAATTAGAATATATTTTGATCTGAATGAAAGTGAAAATACAACATATCAGAATTTTCAAGATGCTGCTAAATAGTAAAAGGGCAAAATTCATAGCATGAAAACACTTATATTAGCAAAGAACAAAGGTTCTAAAGTCAGTGACCTCAATTTCACATTAAGACATCTGGAAATGAAGAGCAAATTCAACCCAAAATAAACTGAAAAAAGGAAATATGTAAATAATAATAAAGACCATGGTGGGAGTCAATGGTACAGAAAAGAGGAAAACAATAAAGAAAAATCAATGAAGCCAAAATCTGGTTCTTTGAAAAGATCAATAAAATTGATAAGCCTCTACCAGACTGACCAACAGAACAGAGAGAAGACATGCATGACTAATGTCAGAAATAAGAGAGGTGATAACACTATAGAATCCACAACATGTTAAATGGATTATGGGACACTGTAATAATTATATGCCTATAAATTTGACAATTTACATAAAATGGATAAATTCTCTGAAAGAAACAAACTACCAAAGCTCACACAAGAAAAATTAGATAACTTTAATAATCCTATATCTATTAATAAAATTGAACCGATAATTATAAACCTTTCCACAAAGAAAGCATAAGGACCAGATGACTTCATCGATGAATTCTACCCGAAATTTAAGGAATAAACAATACCAATTCTACACTAACTCTTCCAGAAAATTGAGGAAGAGGGATTATTTCCCAACTTATTGTCCTGATACCAAAATATTTTCTATGAGGCCAGCACTATCTTGATACAAAAATTTTCTGAACAAAATTTCAGCAAAGCAAATTCAATATTATATAAAAAGGATAATAATGCACCATGAGGAAGTAAGGTCTATCCAAAAAATGCAGGGTTGATTTTATATGTAAAATCCAGTCAATGTAACTCACCATATTAACAAACTGGAAAGAAAAAATCATATGATCATCTTACCCAGTGCAAAAAAAAGCACATGACAAAATTTAACAGCTGTTTCTCATATAAATTCTCAGCAAAGTAGGAATTGCTGGGAACTTCCTCAACCTGATAAAAAAACAGCCACAAAAAGCTTATAGCTAGTATTATACTTATTAGTGAGGGATCAGGAATAGGAAAAGGAATGCCCACTTTTACTCTTCTATTCAACATTGTATTGGACATTCTAGCCAGTGCAATCAGTCAAGACAAATAAATAAAAGATATCCAGATTGGAAAGGAAGAAGTAAAACTATATTTATTCACAAACATGATCATCTCTCTAGAAAATCTGATGGAAGTTTTAGAAAATCTCCTTAAACTATTAAGTGTGTTTAGCAAGATTGCAGGTTACAAGATCAGTACACAAAAAGTATTTGTGTTTTTGTGTACTAGTAGTGAAAAATCAATAATTGAAATTAACAAAACTATACCATTTACAATAGCAACAAAATACTTAGGGATCTTAATCCAATACCTAATCCAAAATACATCTGACAAAAGATGTGAAAGATCTGTACAGTGAAAACTACAGAACATTGCTGGGAAAAACTGAAGAAAACCCACAATAATTGGGGAGATATATTATATTCATGGGTCAGAAGATTCAACATTATTAAAGTTTCAACTCTTCCCAAATTGATCTATAGATTTAAATGCAATCCCAAACAAAATCCCTGAAGGCTTAGAGCACTGACAAGCTGATTCTAAAATTTATATGGAAATGCAAAGGACATAGAATAGCTAAAGCAACTTTTGAAGAAGATCATAATTAGAGGGCTAGTAAAAATGTCCATACTACCCAAAGCCATCTACAGATTAAATACAATCCCTATGAAAATTTTAATGTCGTTCATTACAAAAATTTTTAGAAATCCTAAAATTCATAATGGAACCGCAAAAAATCTTTACTACTTAAGGCAATCATAAGCAAAAAGGGAAAGCTGGAGGCATCACACTACTGAATTTCAAATATACTACAAAGCTATAGTAATTAAGACAGCATAGTACTGGCATAAAAACAGACACATCAACCAATGGAACAGAATAGACAGCCCAGACAAATTCACACATCCATGGTCAACTGATTTTTTGCAAAGATACCAACAACACATAATGGAGAAAGAATAGTCTCTTCAAAAATGGCATTGAATAAGCTGGATATCCATCTATAGAAATATGAGAATGGACACTTGTCTCATCTCTTATACAAAAAGCAACTCAAAATGGATTCAAGACTTAAACATAAAATCTGAAAATATAAAATCACTGGAAGAAAACATAAGGTAAATTTCCATAACATTGGTTTGAACAGAGATTTCTTAGCTATGACATCAAACCACAGGCTACGAAAGCAAAAATAGACAAATGGAATTGTATGAAAATAAAAAGTTTCTGTACAGCAAAGGAAAAAATTAATAGAGTGAAGAGACAACACATGGATTGGGAGAAACTATTTGCAAATCATACATCGAATAAGGGGCTAATATATACAGGGGACTCAAACTGCTCAAGAACAAAGAAAACAACCCTATTTAAAAATGGGCAAAGGACTTGAATAGAAATTTTTCAAAAGAAGACATGAAAATGGCCAACATATATATGAAAAAAACTTCAACATCTCTAATCATCAGAGAAATGCAAATTAAAACCACAATGAAATATCACCTCACACTTGTTAGATTGACTGTCATCGAAAAGATGAAAGATAACAAGTGTTGTTGAGGATATGGAGAAAGGGAAACTTTTATACACTTTTGGTAGCATTGCAAATTAGTACAGTCATTTTCTCAAAAAAACTAAAAATAGAATCACCATATGATCCAGAAATCCCACTACTGGGTACATATCCAAAGGAATTCAAATCAGTATGCTGAAGAGATGCCTGCATTTCCATGTTTATTGCTGCATTAACTATAGCTAAGATGTAGAAACAACCTAAGTGTCCATCAATGGATGAATGGATTTTAAATTGTAATATTTATATGCAATACTATTTGGCCTTAGAAAAACACAGGAAATTCTAGGCCAGGCACAGTGTCTCATGCCTGTTATTCCAATGCTTTGGGGGGCTGAGGCCGGAGGATACCTTGAGGCCAGGAGTTCAAGACCAGCCTTAGCAGTACAGCAAGACTCTGTCTCTCAAAAAAAAAAAAAATAGCGAGGCAAGGCATGTACCTGTAGTCCTAGCTACTTGGGAGGCTGAGGCAGGAGAACTGCTTGAGCCCAGGAACTCAAGGTTATAGTTACATCACTGACTCCAGCCTGGGCGACAGAGAGACTTTGTCTCTAAAAACAAACAAACAAAACAAGAGGAAATTCTGTCATTTGTGACAACATGTGTGGCCTTAGAGTATATTATGTTAAATAAAATAACCTGGAGACAGAGAGACAAATACCATAGGATCTCACTTATACATGGAATTTTTAAAAGTCAAACTCATAGAAGGAAAAAGTAGAATGGTGGTTACCAGAGATTGGTGGTGGGAGGGGGATGGGAAAAGGGGAGACGTTGGTCAACAAGTACAAACTTTCAGTTAGACAAGAATAACTTCTGGTATTCTATTGCACAGCAAGGTGACTATAGTTAATAATGTGTATTTCAAAATAGCTAAAAGAGAGGATTTTAAATGTTCTCACAACAAAGAATTGACAAGCATTCAAGGTGACAAATATGTTAATTACTTGATTTGATCATTCTGCAATGTATGCATGTATTAAAACATCACATTGTACTCCATAAATATATGCAATTATTATTTGTCAATTAAAAATTTAAAAGAACAAAATTAGAAGGCTAATACTACCTGATTTTAAGAATTCCTTTAAAGCTACAGTAATATAGACAGCATAGAATTGGTGTGAAGATAGATAAATAGATTAATGGAGTAGAATAGAAAAAACATAAATAGACTTTTACATGTAAAGGCAACTGATTTTTGACAAAGGTGAAGAGGCAATTTAGTGGAGAAAGGATACTGTTTTCAATAAATGATGCTAGAGCAATTAGATAAATATGTATATGTCAAAAAAGAGAGAACATAAATCCATACCTTGCATCTATTTAAAAAACTCAAAATGGATCATAGATTTAAATGTAATACTCCTAGATAGAAGAGCTTAGACCCAAATATAAATTTCTAGAAGAAAACATAGGAAAAACCTCTGTGAACTTGAATTAAGCAAAAATGTCTTAGATATGACACCAAAAACACAATACATAAAAATTTGATAAATTGGACTTCATCAAAATTTAAAACCTCTATTCTTCAAAAGACATGGTGAAGAAAAGAGTAGGATGACTCACAAAATGAGAGAAAATGTGTGCAAACCATATATCTTATAAAGGACATGTACTCAGAATATATAAAGAACCGTCAAAACTTATTACTAAGAAAACAAATAACTAAATTAAAAAATGAGCAAAAGATATGAACAGATATTTCACTAAAGAAGATATCTGAATGGCAAATAAACACATACGAAGATGCTCAACACTGATAGTCCTTAGGGAAATGTAAGTAAAATTGCAATGAGATACAAACTATTAGAACACTAAAAATTAAAATTTTGACCATGCTAAGGCTTGGCAAGGATGCAGAGGAAATGGAATGCTCTCATACTTTGCTGATGGGAATGTAAATGGTACAATCATTTTTGAAAACAGTTTGCAGGTTCTTAAAAATTTAAACATACATTTGCTATACGATCCAGCTTAGTCCATTTGTGCTGTTGTAACAGATTACCTGAGACTGGGTTATTTATTTATTTATTTATTGAGATGGAGTTTCACTCTTGCTGCCCAGGCTGGAACACAATGGTGCAATCTCGGCTCACTGCAACCTCTGCCTCCTGGGTTCAAACAATTCTTCTGCCTCGGCCTCCCGAATAGCTTTGATTGCAGGCACCTGCCACCATGCCCAGCTAATTTTTTGTATTTTTAGCAGAGATGGAGTTTCACATTAGCCAGGCTGGTCTCAAACTCCTGACCTCAGGTGATCCACTCACCTCAGCCTCCCAAAGTGTTGGGATTACAGGAGTGAGCCACCACGCCTGGCAACTGGGTAATTATAAATAACAGAAATTTATTTTCTCATAGTTCTGGAGACTAGGAAGTCCAAGATCAAGTTCTGCCATGTTCGTTGTCTGAGGGCCACTTTCTGCTTCCACGATGGTGTTTTGTTTGTGTCACCTTCTGGAGAGGAGGAAGACTGTGCTGTCACATGCCTGAAGGAAGAAGGGCAAAAGGAACAAACTCCTGTCAAGCCCTTTTATAAGGGCACTTAATCCCATTCACAAAAGTGGGGAACCCTCATAACCTAATCACCTCTTAAATGTCCCACTTCTTAATACTACCACATTGGTAATGCCTGAATTTTGAAGGAGACACATTTAAACCATAGCACCAACCACACTATTAGATTTTTACCCAAGAGAAATGAAAGTATGGGTCAGGACAAATACTTGTACATGAATGTTCATAGCAGATTTATTTGTATCTGCCAAAGGCTGGAAACAGCTCAAATGTTTGGAAATGGATAAACAAACTGTGGTATGTCAACACAATAGACTATTGCTCAGCATGAAAAGAGAATAAACTGAATGAATGGCATAACATGCATGAATTCAAAAGCATTAAGCTAAGTAAAAGAAGCCTAAGTGTTCATATCATTTGATTCCATTTATGTAAAACAAAAAGAAATGCAAATTAATATATAATGACACAAAGCAGATCAGTAGTTTCCTTGAGACAGAGCTGAATGGGGAGATATTATAAAGGGGAATGTAGAAATTTTGAAGTAATAAGTATGTTCAATATCTTAATTGTGGTGGTATATACAACAATCTCATTAAATTGTGTACTTTAAATGTGTGCAATTTTATTGTATACCAAATATATCTCTACAAAGCTGTTAAATTAAATGGCCCCAGCAACATTTTTTTGTGGACATAGACAAGCTTACTCTAAAATTTATATTGAAAGGTACAGGACCTACAATAGCTAAAGCAATCTTTAAAAAGAAGAAGAAAATGGGAAGAATGAGTCTACCCAACATGAAATCCTACTACATAGCTACAGTAATCAAAACAGTGTCATACTGGAAGAATAGACACATAGATCAATAAAATAGGATAGACAACCTAGAAATAGACACATACAAATATGCACAATTGATTTTTGACAAAGGCACAAAACCAGCTCAATTGAGGAAGCATAGACTTTTCAATAAATGGTGCTGGAGCAATTGAGCATCCATAGACAGAAAAAGAAACTCCATCTAAACGTCATACTTTATAAAAAACTCAAGAAGAAGTACAGACTTAACATAGAACTATTATTTAAGGAGAGAGGATCCAAGATGGCCAAATACGAACGGCTCCAGAGGGCAGTTCCCAGCAAAAACAATGCAGAGGGTGAGTGCCCACTGCATTTCCAAACAAATTTTCACTGCCTACAGACCAGGAGATTCCCGGGCCGAAAAGCGCCATGAGTTTTCAGCATGGCAGTTTCAGCTGCTGCCAGGTTGGTGCACAGAAACTCACACAAATCTGGGCAGCTGTTTCAACTGGTGCCTGGAACACAGAGCTGCCCATTCAACTGAAAGGGAGGGGGCAGAGACAGGGAGCCAGGTGATCTAGCTCAATGGGTACCACCTTCACAAAACAAGCAATCTGAAACACTCTGGATTGAGAGTCTCCCAGCAAGTCCAGCTGGACACAGGACAGTCCAGCTCATTGGAGGTAAGGGCAACCACCACTACCAAGGCAGTCAGCCACTACCGAGGCAGTTCATGCAGCAGCTGGGCAGAGCCTGTGGCAGCTCAGCAACACCTCTGCTGGCAGACTGTGATTAGACTACTCTGTGAGGTGCAGGGCATCTATGAAAAAAGGCAGCAGCATGACAGGAATTTATAAATAAAGCCGACCTTCCTCAGACAGAGCACCTGGGAAAAGAGGCAGTTATGAGTTCTGCTGCAGCACACTTAAAAGTACTTGCCCAACAGCTCTGCACAGAACAATGGAGCTCCCAGCACAGCACTTGAGCTCCTATAAGGGACAGACTGTCTCCTCAAACAGCTCAGGTCGACATCTGGCAGGTACCCTTCTGGGATGAAGATAACAGAAGAAGAAACCAGCAGCAACTTACTGTTCTACAGCCGCTGCAGGTGATCCCCAGGCAAGCAGAGTCTGGAGTGGACCTCCAGCAGTCCTGCAGAAGAGGGTCCTGACTGTTAGAAGGAAAACTAAGAAACAGAAAGAAATAACTACATCATCAACAAAAAGGATGTCCACTCAGAGACCCGATCCAAAAGTCACCAACTGCAAAGACCACAGGTAGATAAAGCCAATAAGATGGGAAGAACCCAGCACAAAAAGGATTAAAACACCCAAAACCAGAACGTATCTCCTCCTCCAAAGGAACAAAAGCCCTTACCACCTAGGGATCAAAGATGGATGGAGAATGAATCTGAGGAATTGACAGAAACAGGCTTCAGTAGGTGGGTAATAACGAACTTCTCTGAGCTAAAAGAACATGTGCTCATCCAATGCAAGAAACTAAGAACCTAGAAAAAAGATTAGATGAGATACTAACTAGAATAAACAGCTTAGAGAAGAATATAAACAACTTGATGGAGCTGAAAACACAGCACAAGAACTTTGCGAAGCATACACAAGTTTCAATAGCCGAATCTACCAAGCAGAAGAAAGGATATCAGAGATTGAAGATCAACTCAATGAAATATAATGAGAAGGCAAGATGAGAGAAAAAAGAGTGAAAAGAAATGAACAAAGCCTCCAAGAAAAATGTGATTATGTGAAAAGACCTAATCTACATTTGATAGGTGTACCTGAATGTGATGGAAAGAATGAATCCAGGCTGGGAAACACTCTTCAGGATATTATCCAGGAGAACTTCCCCAACCTAGCAAGCCAGGCCAACATTCAAGTCCAGGAAATACAGAGAACACCACAAAGATATTCCTCAAGAAGAGCAACCCCAGGGCATATAATCGTCAGATTCATCAGGGTTGAAATGAAGGAAAAAACGCTAGGGGAAGCAAGACAGAAAGGTCAGGTTACCCACAAAGGGAAGCCCATCAGACTCACAGCGGATCTCTCCACAGAATCCCTACAAGCGAGAAGAGAGTAGGGGCCAATATTCAACATCCTTAAAGAGAAGAACCTTCAACCTAGAATTTCATGTCCAACCAAACTAAGCTTCATAGTGAAGGAGAAATAAAATCCTTTACAGACAAGCAATTGCTGAAAGATTTTGTAACCACCAGGCCTGCCTTACAAGATCTCCTGAAAGAAGCACTAAACAAGGAAATGAACAACCAGTACCAGCCACTCCAAAAACATACCAAATGGTAAACACCATCAACACAATGAAAAAAATGCATCAACTAATGTGCAAAACACCCAGATAGCATCAAAATGGCAAGATCAAATTCACACATAACAATATTAACCTTAAATGTAAATGGGCTAAATGCCCCAATCAAAAGACACAGATTGGCAAATTGGATAGAAAGTCAAGACCCATCAGTGTGCTGTATTCAGGAAACCATCATGTGCAAGGACCCACATAGGCTCAAAATAAAGGGGTTAAGGAAGACATACCAAGCAAATGGAGAGCAAAAAAAAAAGCAGGAGTTGCAATCCTAGTCTCTGATAAAATGGACTTTAAACCAACAAAGATCCAAAGACAAAGAAAGGCATTACATAAAGGTAAAAGGATCAATGCATCAAGAAGATCCAACAATCCTAAATATATACGCACCCAATACAGGAGCACCCATGTACATAGAGCAAGTTCTTAACAACCTACAAAGAGACTTAGACTCCCACACAATAATAGTGGGAGACTTTAACACTCCACTGTCAATATTAGACAGATCAATGAGACAGAAAATTAACAAGGATATCCAGGACTTTAACTCAGACCTGGAACAAGCAAACCGAATAGACATTTATGGAAATCTCCACCCAAAATACACAGAATATACATTCTTCTCAGCACCACATCACACCTACTCTAAAATTGACCACATAATTGGAAGTAAATCACTCCTCAGCAAATGCAAAAGAACAGAAATCATAACAGTCTCTCAGACCACAGTGCAATCAAATTAGAACTCAG
>CAUYLG010032916.1:0-24022 GCA_963573385.1 Cacajao melanocephalus
CATCTGTTTGTGTCCTCTCTTATTTCCTTGAGCAGTGGTTCATAGTTCTCCTTGAAGAGGTCCTTTACATCCTTTGTTAATTGTATTCCTAGGTATTTTATTCTCTTTGTAGCAATTGTGAATGGCAGTTCTTGATTTGGCTCTCTTTAAGTGTGTTATTGGTGTATAGGAATGCTTGTGATTTCTGCACATTGATTTTGTATCCTGAGACTTTGCTGAAGTTGCTTATCAGTTTCAGGAGATTTTGGGCTGAGACAATGGGGTCTTCTAAATATAGAATCATGTTGTCTGCAAATAGAGATAATTTGACTTCCTCCTTTCCTAATTGAATACCCTTTAATTCTTGCCTGATTGCTCTGGCTAGAACTTCCAATACTATATTGAATAGGAGTGGTGAGAGAGGACATCCTTGTCTAGTGCCAGATTTCAAAGGGAATGCTTCCAGTTTTTGCCCATTCAGTATGATATTGGCTGTGGGTTTGTTATAAATAGCTTTTATTATTTTGACATACGTTCTGTCGATACCTAGTTTATTGAGAGTTTTTAGCATAAAGGGCTGTTGAATGTTGTTGAAGGCCTTTTCTGCATCTATTGAGATAATCATGTGGTTTTTGTCTTTGGTTCTGTTTATGTGGTGGATTATATTTATAGACTTGCGTATGTTGAACCAGCCTTGCATCCCTGGGATGAAGCCTACTTGATTGTGATGGATAAGCTTTTTTATGTGCTGTTGCAGTCAGTTTGGCAGTATTTTATTGAAGATTTTTGCATCTATGTTCATCATGGATATTGGCCTGAAGTTTTCTTTTTTTGTTGAGTCTCTGCTGGGTTTTGGTATCAGGATGGTGTTGGTCTCATAAAATGATTTGGGAAGAAGTACCTCTTTTTGGATTGTTTGGAATAGTTTCAGAAGGAATGGTACCAGCTCCTCTTTGTATATCTGATAGAATTCAGCTATGAACCCATCAGACCTGGGCTTTTTATGGTTGGTAGGATCTTAATTGCTGCCTCAACTTCAGCCCTTGTTTTTGGTCTATTCAGGGTTTTGACTTCTTCCTGGTTTAGGCTTGGGAGGAGGCAAGTGTCCAGGAATTTATCCATTTCTTCCAGGTTTACTGGTGTATGTGCATAGAGTTAGTTGTTTGTAGTAATCTCTGGTGGTAGTTTGTATTTCTTTATTGGTGGTGATATCCCCTTTATTGTTTTTTATTGCCTCTGTTTGATTCTTCTTTCTTTTTTATTAATCTGGCTAGCGGTCTGTATTTTGTTGATCTTTTCAAAAAACCAGCTCCTGGATTTATTGATTTTTTTTGAAGGGTTTTTTGTGTCTGTATCTCCTTCAGTTCTGCTCTGATCTTAGTTATTTCTTGTCTTCTGCTAGCTTTTGAGTTTTTTTGATCTTGCTCCTCTAGCTCTTTCAATTTTGATGTTAGGGTGTTGATTTTAGATCTTTCCTTGCTTCTCATGTGGGCATTTATTGCTATAAATTTTCCTCTAGACACTGCTTTAAATGTGTCCCAGAGATTCTGGTACATTGTATCTTCGTTCTCATTGGTTTTGAAGAACATCTTTATTTCTGCCTTCATTTCATTGTTTATCCAGTCAACATTCAAGAGCCAGTTGTTCAGTTTCCATGAAGTTGTGTGGTTCTGAGTTAGTTTCTGAATTCTGAGTTCTAATTTGATTGCACTGTAGTCTGAGAGACTCTTTGTTATGATTTCCGTTCTTTTGCATTTGCTAAGGAGTGATTTACTTCCAATTATGTGGTCAGTTTTAGAGTAGGTATGATGTGGTGCTGAGAAGAATTTCTATTCTGTGGATTTGGGGTGGAGAGTTCTGTAGATGTCTTATTAGGTTTGCTTGATCCAGATCTGAGTTCAAGTCCTGGATATCCTTGTTAATTTTCTGTCTTGTTTATCTGTCTAATATTGACAGTGGAGTGTTAAAGTCTCCCACTATTGTTGTGTGGGAGTCTAAGTCTCTTTGTAAGTCATTAAGAACTTGCTTCATGTATCTGGGTGCTCCTATATTGGGTGCGTATATAATTAGGATCATTAGTTCTTCTTGATGCATTGATCCTTTTACCATTATGTAATGCCCTTATTTGTCTCTTTTATCTTTGTTGGTTTAAAGTCCATTTTATCAGAAACTAGGATTGCAACTCCTGGTTTTTTTTGCTCTCCATTTGCTAGGTAAATCTTCTTCCATCCCTTTATTTTGAGCTTATGTGTGTCCTTGCATGTGAGATGGGTTTCCTGGATACAGCATACCGATGGGTTTTGACTTTTTAATCCAATTTGCCACACACAGTCTTTTGATTGGGGCATTTAGTTCATTTATATTTAAGGTTAATATTGTTATGTGTGAATTTGATCCTGCCATTTTGATGCTAGTTGGTTGTTTTGCCCATTAATTGATGTAGTTTCTTCATGGTGTCAATGGTCTTGACCATTTGGTACGTTTTTGGAGTGGCTGGTACTGGTTGTTCCTTTCTATGTTTAGTGCTTCTTTCAGGAGCTCTTGTAAGGCAGGCCTGGTGGTGATGAAATCTCTCAGCAATTGCTTGTTCATAAAGGATTTTATTTCTCCTTCGCTTATGAAGCTTAGTTTGGCTGCATATGAAATTCTGGGTTCAGTGTCCTTTTCTTTAAGGATGTTGAATATTGGCCCCCACTCCCTTCTCGCTTGCAGGGTTTCTGCCAAGAGATCTGCTGTGAGTCTGATGGGCTTCCCTTTGTGGATAACCCGACCTTTCTCGCTGGCTGCCCTTAGCATTTTTTCCTTCATTTCAGCCCTGGTGTATCTGACAATTATGTGCCTTGGGGTTGCTCTTCTTGAGGAATATCTTTGTGGTGTTCTCTGTTATTTCCTGGACTTGAATTTTGGCCTGCCTTGCTAGGTTGGGGAAGTTCTCCTGGATAATATCCTGAAGAGTGTTTTCCAGCTTGGATTCATTCTCTCCATCACATTCAGGCACACCTATCAATCGTAGATTAGGTCTTTTCACATAATCCCATATTTCTTGGAGGCTTTGTTCATTTCTTTTCAGTCTTTTTTCTCTAATCTTGCCTCTCATTTTATTTCATTGAGTTGATCTTCAATCCCTGATATCCTTTCTTCTGCTTGGTCGATTTGGCTGTTGAAACTTGTGTGTGCTTCGCGAAGTTCTCTGGTTGTGTTTTTCAGCTCCATCAGGTCATTTATATTCTTCTCTAAGCTGTTTATTCTTGTTAGCATTTTGTCAAACTTTTTTTCAAGGTTCTTAGTGTCTTTGCATTGGGTTAGAACGTGTTCTTTTAGCTCAGAGAAGTTTGTTATTACTCACTTTCTGAAGCCTTTTTCTGTCAATTCATCAGACTCATTCTCCATCCAGCTTTGTTCCCTTGCTGGTGAGGAGTTGTGATCCGTTGGAGGAGGAAAGGCATTCTGGTTTTGGGTGTTTTCGTCCTTTTTGTGCTGGTTTCTTCCCATCTTTGTGGATTTATCTACCTGTGGTCTTTGTAGTTGGTGACTTTCGGATGGGGTCTCTGAGTAGATGTCCCTTTTGTTGATGAAGTTATTTCTTTCTGTTTCTTAGTTTTCCTTTTAACAGTCAGGCCTCTCTGCTGTAGGACTGCTGGAGGTCCACTCTAGACCCTGCTTGCCTGGGGATCACCTTCGGCAGCTGCAGAACAGTAAGGGTTTCTGCCAGTTTCTTCTTCTGTTATCTTAGTCCCAGAAGGATACCCACCAGATGTCAGCCTGAGCTCTCCTTTATGAGGTGTCTCTTTGGATATACGGGAGTCAGGGAGCTGCTTGAGGAGACAGTCTGACCCTTACAGTAGCTCAAGTGCTGAGCTGTGAGCTCCGTTGTTCTGTGAATAGCTGCTGGGCAGGTATGTTTTAGTCTGCTGCAATGGAACTCATAACCACCTTTTTTCCCAGGTGCTCTGTCCTGGGAAGGTGGGGGCTTTATTTATAAGTTCCTGACGTGTTGCTGCCTTTTGTCAGAGATGCCCTGCCCATCTAGGAGGTAGCCTAGTCACAGTCTGCCAACAGAGGTGTTGCTGAGCTGCCATGGGCTCTGCCCAGCTGCTGTGTGAACTTCCTTGCGATTTTGTTTATAGAGGTATAGTTAGAACTGCCTGGGTAATGGCGGACTGCCTTGGAAATGGGAGACTGCCTCGGTAAGGGTGGACTGCCTTGGTAAGGGCGGACTGCCTCGGTAGTGGTGTGCTGCCTTGGTAATGGTGTGCTGCCTTGGTAGTGGTGGACGCCCTTCCCCCCACATAGCTGGACCATCCCGGGTCCAACTACACTTGCTGTGAAACTCTCAATCCAGAGCATTTCAGATTGCTGGTCTTTGTGGAGGTGGGACCCGTCGAGCCAGATCACCTGGCTCCCTGTGTCAGTCCCCTTTTTTCAGTTGAATGTGCAGCTCTGTCTCCTAGGCGTTCCAGGCGCCAGTTGAAACAGCCACCCAGATTTGTGTGAGTTTTTGTGCAGAGACCCGCTGCACCGGCTGAAACAGCCGTGCTGGAAATTCGTGGTGCTTTTTGGCCCTGGAATCTCCTGGTCCGTGGGCAGTAATAACTCACTGGAAATGCGGTGATCTCGCTAGGAACTGCACTCCAGAGCTGTGCCTATTCGGCCATCTTGCGATCATGTCATCTTAATATTTGTAATAACCAAAGACCCAAACACATCAGATCTACCTTACTCTTTAAGAAAGCAGATTTTATTTATTTATCTATTTCTTCTTTTTTGAGCTAGGGTCTTCCTCTGTTGTCCAGGTGGAAGTGCAGTAAAATGGTCACAGCTCACTGCAGCCCCAACTTCCTGAGCTCAAGTGATCCTCCTGCCTTAGGCTCCCTAGTAGTTGGTGCTATAGATATATACCACCATGCCAGGTTAATTTTTAAAGTTTTGTAGAGATTAGGTCTCATTATGTTTCCCATACTGTTTTTTAATCCCTGGTCTCTAGCATTTCTCCTGCCTTGTCCTCCCAATGTGTTGGGATTATAGGCATGAGCCAATGCACCCAACAAGAAGCAGTATTGGAGAGAGAACAGTTTCTTGGTCATGGACTTCGAGTGAATGTACCTCAAGGAATGAACAAACAGAATACCACTTCTGATAATATTATTTTAAAAACAAAATAGTTGTTGGTACAAAATTATTGTGGCTTCTGTCATTCAAAGTAATGGCAAAAACCGCAATTACTTTTGCAGCAACCCATAATTATATAACACATTATATAATATATAACAATAGAATATGAAATATGTTATTATTGATACTATTAAGTAATATTATTATAAAAGGTCCAGATAAGGAAGAAAATAGTGTATTACCTAAAGAAATTATTGAGACGGCACAGGCATAGAACTGTCTCATGAGCTCTGATTTTTAAGTGTTTGTGTAAAAAAGATGAAAGGTGCTTAGTCAAGAAAACCTGGGCTTTGGATATATTTAGACCTAAGTTTGAATCAGATCTTTGTAACTTATTTGCCCTTTTACTTAGAGCAAATTACTAGGTGATTCTGGGACACAGTTCCAAGGTCTGTAAAAGGTAAGATCTAGAATATTTGCATTAAAGTTGAGGAGATTAAGTGAGAGAGCATATAAAGCTCTAGCACAGTGCTTTGTTATGCCTTCATGTATGAGAATGAATGGGAGACCAACTTCTGGCATAAAGGTGTGAGGAGCTCTGCTGACCTGCCTTGCTTGCTGAAACAAGTGAAAACTATTAAAGAAAACAAAACCCAGTCATTTAAAGTTTCTGGAAATCATCCTAAGGATAAACAGATAATGAAGGAACATTATTCAAGAACATCTATGCAAATTCAGTAAGAAACCAAGTCTGTGGTCAGCAAAGTGGAAATTCCTCTCCAGACTACTGTAGCCAAGAACACAGGGCTTCCTTCTGTCAAAAGACAAAATTACAAGTTTAGTTTGATTATCTCAGTTGGCTTTATTTGTGATTCTAGAATCGGGCAACATTTCATTTCATAGAATAAGTGTTCCATTAAGCTGAGCAGAAGAGTTTGGCTTATAGAGGCAGGGCTTAAGAAGCCTAAACAGTGTATTGGTTACTTTTAGACAGAACAATAGAAAATTAAGTAATTAATTAACATCAGGTCACTTCAGGCTACCTTTTTTTGTAAGGATTAAAGCAGAGGGACTTCATCATTGTGCCAATTAAAGATTTTAGACTGGGCTCTTTGGAAAGTTGGCCTTCTCCTGATTTCACAGGTCCAATAACCTAGTTTCGGTTTGGAACTTTAGCATGGGTGACTCCATTTTGATGTTTAGTTTGGTCTGTTGGTGCCAGTGCTGAAGTTTATGATGGTCTCCTGTAATTTGTATTTGTCACTTCTCCCCAATTATCTCTAGCATCTGAACAGCAGCTTTCTTCCCAGGAGGATCTGGACATCAGCATTTCTCATTCTGCCCCCAGCTACCTATTGCTGAGTCCTGGAGAAGTACAATTAAGAGACAGGGGCCCCTTCTACTCAGCCCCTACTTATGGAACTTGATCAGGACCCAGATCACTCTTGGTTGCAAGCTGAGAGGACCTAAGGCTGCTATCCTCCTCCACTCTCCATCTACGAGTTCTCAGTTCCTAGAGTGGGAGTGTCACTCAGAGAAGTTTGCTGTTGTCCCTAACTCCAGCTCCAGAGCCCTAACTCTGAGATTTTACCTGCAGAGAAAAACAAACTGTAAACAGTTCCGAATTTCTTCCCAAAGGAACTGACTTCCTTTGCAACAGGGAGTGAAGAAGTTCAGACCTGATTGTACTTTGAAGAACTGTAGAGGGAAAAGAAAAAAGAAAAAGAAAGAACAGTGGAGGTTGTAGTAAACGGTATTTGTGAAGAGATTCATGAAACAGGCCAAATGGTAGGTTTACTAGTTCGCAGGAGAGAACCAATGAATGACATCTAGAAAGAGCTTTTCTGGGGTTAGAATAAAAATCACACACTGGCTGGATGCACACCTGTAATTCTAGCTACTCAGGCAGGAGGATGGCTTGAGCCTAGGAGTTGGAGACCAGCATAGGCAACATAGGGAGAACCCTCTCTTAATTGAAAACAAAAATAAAACAAAAAAAAACACTGATTGCAGAAATTATTTCTTCAAAGGAACCAGAATTTGATTGTATTATTTGTAGACCACTATATCCTCTAGGGCATTATTCAGAACAAAAGGGCAGCCAGTCAGCAATTAGTGGAGTTTAACAGCTGGATATGGTCAGTAAAAGAGAGAAAGGAAGTCCTAGCAAAAACACAGTGATCCCAAGGTAACTAACTGTAGGCATACTGAAGCTGCCTGTCCCAGAGGAATCACGTTAGAGGCTGAACACTATGTATGGAGAAATAAACTTCACTAGAAGAATCCAGCCTTTAGCTGGGCGTGGTGGCATGCACCTGTAGTCATAGCTCCTTAGGGTGTTAATATGTGATCTTTCTAACTATGGGCATTTTACAGCTATAAATTTCCCTCTAAGCAGCTTTGGCTGCATATCATGAATTTCAGTATGTTGTATTTTCATTTTCACTCATTTGAAAGTATTTTCTGAATTCACTTTTGATTTCTTATTTAATTCATTATTTAGAAGTGTATTGTTTAATTTTCACATATTTGTGAATTTCCCAAATGTTTCCCACTATTGATTTCTAATTTATTCCATTATAGTTGGTTGTTTTTCTATTCTCTATTTCATCATTTCTGCTATAATCTTGATTATTTCCTTCTTTCTGCTTGTTTCAGGTTTGTTCTTCCTCTCTAGTGTCTTGAAGCAAGCAGAAAGAAGGAAATAAAGATTATAGTAGAAATGATGAGATAGAGAATAGAAAAACAGTAAAGGAAATCAATGAAACCGAAAGATGATTCTTTGAAAAGATTGACAACGTTGACAGATCTTTATCCAGATTGACAAGAGAGGGAAAAAAAGAGAAGACTGAAGCAACTAGAATCAGAAATGAAAGAAAGGGACATTACTGACAGTCCTTTAAGGAATAAAAATGGGCCCGGCATGGTAACTCATGCCTATAATTCCAACACTTTGGGAAGCTGAGGTGGGAGGTTCGCTTGAGCCCAGGAGTTCAGTATCAACCTGGACAACATAGTGAGACCTCATTTCTACTAAACATAAAAAATCAGCCAGGTATGGTGGCATGAGCCTGTGGGCCCAGCTACTCAGGAGGCTGAGGCAGGAGGATCACTTGAGCCCAGGAGGTTGAGGCTGTAGTGAGCCGTGATCGTGCCACTGCATTCTAGCCTGGGCAGCAGAGGATGACCCTGTCTTAAAAAAATATAAAAATAAAGATGATTATAAAAGAATTTTATGAACAGCTATACATCAACAAATCAGCTGGGCTTTGTGGCTCATGCCTGTAATCCTAGCACTTTGGGAGTCCAAGGTGGGTGGATTGCTTGAGCTCAGGAGTTCAAGACCAGGTTGGGCAACATGCTGAAACACCGTCTCTACAAAATAATAGAAAAATTAGCCAGGCGTGGTGGTGCATACCTGTAGCCCAGCTACTTGAGAGGCTGAAGTGGGAGGATCACCTGAGCCTGGGAGGTACAGGTTGCAGTGAGCTGTGATTGCGCCACTGCACTCCAGCCTGGGCAACAGAGTGAGATCTGTCTCCAAAAAAAAAAAAAAAAATCAGATAACTTAGATAAAATGGACAAATTTTTAGAAAGATACCAACTGTTGAAACAACTGAGTTAAGAATAAATAGACAGTTCGAATAGACTGATATCAAAGTAAAGAGGCTGAAGTAGTAAAAACTACTCACAAAGAAAAGCCCCAGCCCAGATGGAATCACTGCAGAATTCTACCAAACATTTTAAGAACAATTAATAGCAATTCTTTATGTCTTCTAAAAAACAGAAAGAGGAACACTTTCCGTCCATTCTATGTGTCCAGTATTATTCTGATCCATTTTATGTGGCCAGTATTACCCTGATCCCAGTACCAGACAATGACAATACAAAAAAATTATAGACAATATGGCATAGATGCAAAAATCTTCAACAAAATAGGTACGACCTGAACCCAGCAATATATAAAAAGAATTATACGTTGTGGCCATGTGGGATTTATCCTAGGAATAATAAAGATTCCTGGGATTGGCTGGGCGTGATGGCTAATACCTGTAATCCCAGCACTTTGGGAAGCCGAAGTGGATGGATCACCTGAGATCAGGAGTTCTTGACCAGCCTGGCCAACATGGTGAAACCCAGTCTCTACGAATAATACAAAAAATTAGCCGGACTTGGTGGTGGAAGCCTGTAATCCCAGTTACTTGGGAAGCTGAGGCAAGAGATTTGCTTGAACCTGGAAGGCGGAGGTTGCAGTGAGCTGAGATCACATCACTTCACTCCAGCCTGGGCAACAAGAGCAAAACTCCGTCTCAAAAAAAAAAAAAAAAAAAAAAAAGAAAAGAAAAGAGAAAAATTGCCTGGATAAACACTAATAGAATACAAAAGAAACATGACACCTCAATAGATGTCAAAAAATTGACAAAATCCATCATTCTTTCATATGTATGTACTGTCGCCCCCACCCCACTCCTCCCAGGCATAAGTAAATTGCATCCAGCACTCTTCCATGATAAAAGCAGCCATCAACCTAGAAATAGAAGATTAATTTCATCAACCGCATAAAGGATATCTATGAAAAACCCATGGCTAACATAATACTTAATGATGAAAGACTGAATGTTTTCCCACTCAGATCAGAAACAAAAGGTTGAATCTCTTGTCACTTCTACCCAAACTTTGTACTGGAGGTTCTAGCCACAACTATTAGGCAAGGAAAAGATATTAAAGGCATCTAGATTAGAAAGGAAGAAGTAAAACCATCTCTATTCAGAGATGACATGATATTACATATAGAAAATCCTGAAGAATCTACTAAAAAACTATTAGTACTAATAAGTGAGTTCTGCAGATTTGCAGGGTACAAGATTAATATATAGAAATCAATTGTATTTCTATACCCTTGCAATGTATAATATTATCCAAGAAAGATGGAAATGATTCAATTTATCAATAAGAATAAAATTTTTAGGAATAAATTTAACAAAAGAAGTATAGAATTTATACTCTGGCAAGTATTAAAAAGAATAAAAACAACATTGAAAGAAACTTAAAAAGATCTAAATGATTGGAAAAATGTTCCATGTACATGGATTGTAAGTGTTAACATTGTTAAGGTAGCAATATTGATGTCCAGATTCAGGGCAATCTCCATCAGAATTTAAGCTGACTTTTTTATAGAGATTGACAACCTGATTCTAAAATTCATATGGCATTTCAAGGGACACAACATAGCCAAAACAGTCTTGAAAAAGATTGCGGTGATTCAGCCATAAGAAACTAGAAGAGACAAAGAACAGATTCTCCTCTAGAGTTTCTTTTTTCTTTTTATTTTTTTGAGACGGAGTTTCTCTCTTGTTGTCCACGCTGGAGTGCAGTGGCGCAATCTCAGCTCACTGCAACCTCTGCCTCCTGGGTTTATGTGATTCTCCTGCCTCAGACTCCTGAGTAGGTGAGATGATAGGCATGTACCACCATGCCCAGCTAATTTTTGTATTGTTGGTAGAGACAGGGTTTTGCCATGTTGTCCAGGCTGGTCTCAAACTCCTGACCTCAGGTGATCCACCCACCTCAGCCTCCCAAAGTGCTGGGATTACAGGCGTGAGCCACTGCGCCTGGCCTTCTCTAGGGTTTCTAAATAGAGCATGGTCCTGCTTTTGGATTTCTTGCTTCCAGTACTGTGAGTGAATAAACTGTATGTGTTTTAAGCTATCTAATTTGTGATAATTTGTTATGGCACCCCTACTAAACTAATAGAGATTTGGACAGGATATTGGCACAATTTCATACCATCCCATGAAATCCTAATCATTTTTAAAGGGGAAAAGCACTTATATGATGGAGGATCTGACCAACCTCAGTGAGATCAAGTGGCCTGTATGAACATCATGTGTGGTATGAAGGATTAAAAGGAGTAATGTAAGAATTGCATCTTGGAATACTTGCAGGAATTAACTATGGAGAGCAAGGTATTTCAGACATGCTATAGCATGTTCAACATATTTGGAGATGCGAGATAGCATGGCATATTCCATATTCCTTAAGAAGTTTACTATGGTTAAATACAGGGTATATGTAATAGAGGGAAGGGTCAATAGTGAAGGACTTTATGTGACTTACTCGACTTGGCCAAACTCCCCTTTGTACCCTCTTCTTGTACTATATCCTTTCTTAATAGCATTTATATCAGTTATATTTAATTTTGTAATTATTTAATGGTATCTCTGTCACAATAGACATCAAACTTCACAAGTTTAGTGACCATGTCTGTTTTGCCCACCATTGTATCCTCATGTCTGTTTTTGCTCTCTGGTTCTTACTGTTGGACTGAAATACTTACTGCTGGAAATGATCAGTAAATGTTTATTGAATGAATGAATGAATGAATGAGTGAATGAGTGAGTGAGTGAGGAACTGAATTTTACCCTGAATTATTATCATACATTCTGGAGGAAGGATTGGGATGGGGGGCATACCCCAAGACCTGTTAGGAAACTGCACAGCAAACCATTTGAGAATTGAGCAGACTCATTAGCAGAGGATAAGTGGCCACCTGGCTTGACTACTTAGCTATGTAGACATGGGGATGACTTCAGGGAAGCCAGGCTAAAAAATAAAAAGAAGAATTTAAACAACAATTTAGCAGAGAAATCAACAGTGGCACACCATGAGAAGTTAGATTCTAAAATAATTTGCTGAAAGGTTACTAAAAAACAGAAAAAAAAAAAAACCATTGATAACAATAACAATCTCCAGGGGGTAACTCACAGTCCAGAATTGGTTTAATATGTGATGTATTATACCAGTTTTCTAAAAAGCATTATGGTATGTTAAAGAAAAATACAGCAAAAATACGGTATGAAGGATCATGAACAGTATACTGGTATTGGACACTTACCATGAATGGAGCATGTAGGACTGGAAGTTCCTCTGGGTGAGTCAGTGAGTGAGTGCTGAGTGGATATGAAGGCCTAGGACATTACTGTACACTACTGTAGACTTTATAAATACTGTAAACTTAGGCTACACTAAATTTATATATTTTTAAAAACAACTGTGCCATGGTGTGACAACAGCTATGACATCACTAGACAATAGGAACTTTTCAGGTTTATTATAATCTTATTTATAAGAATATCGTTGTCATATATGCAGTCTGGCATTGACCAGAATGTCATTAGGCAGTGCATGACTGTACTATTTTTTGAGAATTTTGAAAACTATTTGTGTGCTGAAATATTTTGGAATAGCTGCCAAAGGAAACTGAAGAAGGAGGTAGAACACCCCAAATCCAAAAATTTGAAATCTAAAATGCTAAAAAATCTAAAACTTTTTGAGTGCTGACATGATGCTTAAAGGAAATACTCATTGGAACATTTAGGATTTCAGAGTTTTGGATTTGGGATTCTCATATATTGGGCTCAAGTGATCCACCTGCTTTGGCCTTCCAAAGTGCTGGGATAGGCTGGGTGTGGTGGCTCACACCTGTAATCCTAGCACTTTGGGCAGCTGAGGCCTGTCGGTCACTTGAGGTAAGGAGTTCGAGACCAGCCTGGCCAGTGTGGCGAAACCCTGTCTCTACTAAAAATACATAAATTAGCCAGGCATGGTGGCAGGCACCTGTAATCCCAGCTACTTGAGAGGAGAATCGCTTGAACCTGGGAGGTGGAGGTTGCAGTGAGCCAAGATGGTGCTACTGCACTCCAGCCTGGGATACGGAGTGAGACCCTGTCTTAAAAAAAAACAAAAAAAAGAAAAGAAAAGAAAAAAGTGAAGGCTTATTTACAAAAAGAGGCAGCACTCTGTGAATGTCCTAAAACCACCAAATTCTGCCCTTTAAAATGGCAAACTTACTGCATGTGAATTGTATTTAAATAAAGATATTTCAAAGAATCAGAGAGTAGACTGAATTTGACCCGTGGGCTATAGTTTCCCTTTGCCTTGTTTAGGGTAACTCTCCATTTCTCTTCTTGGGTTATTGGATTGATCATAGTGTTGCCATCAGAGATAGGAAATTAAAGGAGGAATAGAAGGCTTAAAGATGGGAAATGAAAAATTTCCCATCTTTAAGGTAGGATATATGGATGGGGAATAAGGATGGCATATAGCATTTTATTGTGGGATATTCAGGTAGGGATATATAGGTATATTCAGGATGTAGTTTTGGAATTTAGGATGAGCTTGGCTGAATATAAAACATTGGTAATCACTAACATATAGGTGGCTTTACATATGCCTGATTGATTGGTTGCCCACATGGTTGATCTCTGTTTCCAGGTCAACTGATACTGATGACCCAAAGCTCAGACGTTAAGGGAGTGTATGAGATCATTCAAGGACAGCATAGAGAAGAATCAGAAGAGGGAGTGAAGGGAAAAATCAGAGAACATGCTACAACATGTTCACAGCAGTCAGAGAAAGGAGGCCCAGCAAAAGATACCAACAATGAACAGTCTCAACAATAGAAGAATCAGAAGTTGAACATTTGTGGAAGTGAAAACTAAGAGCTTTAGAAGGAAACAGTCAAGAGTTCAGATGCTACAAAGAGGCCAAATAAAGACTAGCAATTTGCAACCAGGATACCATTTTTGACTTTGGCTAGAGAAATATTAATAAAAATGGCAAAGGTGGAGACAAATGTTAAAGAAGTAGAGGCATTGGGTGCTAATTTGAGAAGCATAGCTCTGAAGGAAAGAAGGGAGAAGACAGTAGTTTATACAGGAGACAGGGTTGTTAGGAGAGAATTCTCCATGAGTATCTCACATTTCTTAACGTTTTATGGGTAAGGCACTGACTGCCTTTGTTGTAGACTGTTTTCTTAAGGATGTTTATATAGTGAGCATCCTTGAAAGATAGAGATACTATCTTCCTCCACAGCTCAAAGATAGGTCTGTTTATTGCCCAGTGTGAAAGATTCCCAAAGCTCCAAGCTCAGGGTTCTCCTATAATGCACCCTACTGTGTGTGCAGGCGTCCTCTTTGCAGTGCCATGTGAACATTAGGGCTTGGGAAACTGAAGCAGATATGTTGACGCTCATGCTGCTTTCTGTGCCCTAAATAACAAAGTCCTTTGTCTCTAACCTAGGGGTTTCCTATCTTCTGCCATCATCCATGTAACTGTGGCAGGTTGAATTATTAGCTTGCAAAAATGGTTAGATCTCAGACCCTCTTGATACTTGACAAGAAACAAGGAGGGGTTTGTTTTATTTTGATTTGTTTAAATAGGAGACTTGATTACAGGTTGAGGTTGAAGATGCAGTAGTGCAGAAGATGAGTTTGACAATAATTGATATGGAAAGCAATCTCTAAAGCAAGATCAATGAGGAACTAGAGATGGTTGAGGTATGAGGATAATTGTAAGGAATTAACCTTGCACATCAAGAAGGATAGAAGGAAAGGATGCATGTGGGTGTAGGTAATTTTTTAGATAGAAGAATGTGAAAAAGATGTTTCATGCTTTCCATATAATTTTCAATTTAAAGTAGCAGATTATGTTATCAGATGAATTAAGGGTGAGAGGGTAGAGACCTGGATCAGCATGGAGAAAGTGAAATTAGCTGTAGGGAGGAATGAGAGAGGGAGTGATTAAGAATAGCGAAAGAGTTGATTAAAGGCCCTAGAGATGGGAAACAGTTAACTTGTTATTCCACTGTACAGAATTCAGTGATTTTTTCCCCCTGCCACCAATTCTCAACTACCTCTGTGTAAATTGGATAAGACAGACAATTGGACTGATCCTGTGTTTGGGGTTTATAAGACATGTGCAAATGAAGAGATGACAGGTGACAAGGGTTTTGAGGCCACTAGTGATAATGTAATGAAAGTGTGGGCCTTTGGGCTTAGGCTGAAGTGGGGTTAGGGAGGCAAGTGAGACCAGGATGAATGATTTTAAATAAGAACTTTTAAAGCTGGCTGGGCATGGTGGGTCACACCTGTAATCTCAGCACTTTGGAAGGCTCAGGTGGGCAGATGACTGGAGCCCAGGAATTTGAGACCAGCCTGGGCAACATAGTGAAACTCTTTGTCTCGGTGATTTGAAAAGAATTCATAGATCTACAGGTCTAGATGAAGTGGAAAAGCAAGTGTGTTGGGCATAAGAAGGTTGGAGAGATGAAACTCTAAAACTATACTGCCCAGCATTGGCCACCACTGTCCGCAATGTTGCTATTGTGCATTTGAAATGTAGCTAGTGCAGCTGAGGAACTGAGTTTTGAATTTAATTTACAAACTGAGGTATTATATAAGAGTTTTAGGTCAACTACGAGAGTTTGCCAACTACCAACTTAGAGAGCACAGTCTCCAAGATCACCCCTCACTCTGCTGTCAACTACAAGTTTGAGAAATTGCCCAAACCAGTTAAGTTTGATAAATGGCTAGAAGGATTCACAAAATTCACTGAAAGCTAATATACTCTCAGTTTCATTTATTACAGGGAAAGGATACAGATTAAAATAGCCAGGGAAGGAAGCATAGAGTCCAGGAGAAGTACCAAATGCAGAGCTTTTGTTGCCCTTTGTGTGGATGCAAGATGTGTTACACTCCTGGTACTCTTCTGTTACGTTGTGTACAGAGCACTGCCCATCCAGGAAGCTCCGCTGAGCCTCTGTGTTCAGTGTTTTTATTTTACATAAGTCTGATTGATTGATTGATTGCTCACATGATTGATCTGTATGTCCAGGTCAACTGATGCTTATGGCCCAAAGCCCACACATCAAGTCACACTGTTGTGTAGCCAACAATGTATATCTAACCTCTACCCTGAAACTATATGGGTATGACTAATGCCAGCCTAAATCACGTTGTTAGACTTTCTATCATGACCCAAGGCTCCCAGGCAAACAGAGACACTACTAGCAGACATAACATTACAAGAACCCAGAGATTGCTTCCCAGAAGCCAAGGAAAGGTCAGGCCTTCTTCTGGGCAAGGCCAAGTTCTTCACTGTGCAGAGTCTAAAATATTTTTCTGTTAAACAAAACTCTTATTTTGATAAAACTACATTACACCTTGGCTACAGACAACTTAGTATTTCAGTTGTCATATACTGTAAATATAAAATACACAGTGGATTTTGAAGACTTAGTATGAAAAAAAGAAGGTACCCTATCTCATTGCTATTATTATTATTATTTGGACGGAGATTCACTCTTGTTGCCCAGGCTGGAATGCAATGGTGTAACCTTGGCTCACCACAACCTCTGCCTCCTGGGTTCAAGCGATTCTCCTGCCTCAGCCTCCGGAGTAGCTGGGATTACAGGCATGCGCCACCATGCCCGGCTAATTTTCTATTTTCAGTTGAGACAAGGTTTCTCCGTGTTGGTCAGGCTGGTCTTGAACTCCCGACCTCAGGTAATCTGCCTGCTTTGGCCTCCCAAAGTGCTGAGATTACAGGTGTGCACCACCGTGCCCGGCTTATTGCTATTATTTTTATTGATTACATTCTGAAATGATCTTTTGATGTATTGGGTTAAAATAAGTTACTGATTTTCAAAACGAGTACATTTTTTAAAACTTTTAAATGTGATTATTAGAAAATCTTAAATTATATAAATGGCGCACATTGTATTTTACTTGATAGTGCTAATTTAGAAGGTTATGATGAGAGAGGGGGAAGTTTAGAATTTCAGAAGTAAAATAATGTCAAGCAAAGACAAGTCCAAGATGTGGCTATAGGAATAGTTGCTGCACGTTGATAGAGTTTAGGTCACTGGAGAGAATGAAGGTTAACCGTCAAATAAGTTATCCTCATTGATGTTTACATTGCCTAGGTGGTGGCGGAATCTGAGTGGAGGGCGCAATAGACTACAAACTAGGTTTCAGTCAGTGTCTTCGATGAATGTGAAGGCAAGAGAGGCAGAAAGGGAGTATACCAGCTGCCCAAGAACTTGGCGTAGTACTGTTAGTGGAGACCTTGAAGAGGTTATGATACTTCCTAACCCTTGGCGGAATATTGTCCCTTTTTTCTTCAGGAGGTCTGTAAAGGAATTGGTAGTCTTAGAGAAGTTGGTTGGAAATGTGATGATTATTAACAGGAGGTGTCGGCTCAGATATTAAAGCCCTGCTGCCCTTCTCTGTCCTTTGTCCCTCCTTAACTTTTGTGACCCATTCAAATGTTATTCCCTCTGTGAATGCTGCTCTGATTTTGCCAGATAGCTAATTGCCTTTTTCTTTTTCACTTTGAATGTATCTCTTTATAGCACTTTTTGAAGTAATTTTTTTTCATTTCTAAGTCTCTTTTATTGGTAATCTAGACTCTAGTCCCTTGATCTACCACTTTTCTACTGATAGTTCTGCCACATCTCCCTCATCTTCCTTATGTCTAAATTTTGGAGTGTTCCTGGCTTCAGTCCTTGGACATCTTTTCTTCTCTATGCCTGTCTACTCCCTATTTGATTATATGATCCATTAAGCTGTTGACTCCCAAATGTTCAATCTTCATCATGCATTGTGACAGCTCCTCTGAAGTCTAGCTTTTATGTCCAGCTGTTTCCTGGACATCTGCACTTGAGTGTCTTATAGCACTTTTAACATTAGCAAAACTGAACACTTGATTTCTACTTACCAACTTTCTCTTTTCATCCATCTTCCCCCTCTCAATAAGGGCAAATTCATTCATCAAGTTACTCACACCAAAATCTTATAGGAATTATATTTGATTTCCTTTGTTTCTCCCATACCTATGTCAAATCTGTCCGTAAATTTTGGTAACATTACTTTCAGAATATAGTTCTGCTTTGGTATCTGTAGGAGATTGGTTTCAGGACCCTCTTGGATACCAGAATCCGCAGATGCTCAAGTCCCTTAGAAGTGGTGAAGTATTTGCGTATAACTTATTCACATCTTCCTATATACTTTAAATCATCTTCAGATTACTCATAAAACCTAATACAATGTAAATACTATATAAATAGTTGTTACATCATATTGTTTAGGGAATCATGACAAGAAAAAAGTCTATACATGTTTAGTACAGGTGCAACGATCCATTTCTTTTTCCTTGAATATTTTCCAAGGGGGTTGATTGAATCCATGACTATGATACCCGCAGATAGAGAGGGAAGATTGTATATGCTGAATTCAATCACCTATTACAACCTCCATCACTACCAGCCTGGTCTAAGCCATAATCATGTCTTCACTGCAGTAGCCTTTAAATAGTCTCTCTGAATCTGCCCTGATTCTCCCCTATTATAGCTGGAAGGATTCTTTTAAAATTAAGTGGGATCTTACCACTCAGCTACTTCCATTGGCTTCCCCATCTATTTGGAATAAATTTATAATTCCTACTATGGCCTATAAGACAATAGAATCTGGTCTCCTGCTGTCTCTCACCACAGCTCCTTGCACTCTCCTTCTCACATTGGCATCTCTTTCTTCTTCATTAAACTCTTCGCTGTACTTCATATATTCCATTTCTTCTTCCTGAATTCCTCTCTTCCCACATATCCACATGGCTGTGTCTCCTGTTTCCTTCAAGTCTCTTAATCAAATGTTATCTCATTAGAGAGGTCTTTGCTCACCATGCTGTCTAAAATCTCATTCTTCCTACTAGCCCACTGCTCTGTAGCCTCTGTCTTGCTTTTCTTTTTGGTTCTTATCATGAACTGACGTATATTTATTTGTTTGTTTACTGTCTTGAGTCAGTAAAATTTACGTACCATTAAAAACTTTGTCATTTTTGTTTCCTACTAAATCTTCAATACTTAAAACAGTGCCCACAGAGAATGCATGTTCCATAAATATTTATTGATAAGTTGAATAATACACTAAGTGAATGAAAAAACATCACTAGATTACTGATTATGGCATTTAAGTTTTATTCATCTGTGTCTTCTTTGTTTAATGCAGTGTCTAACATATAGTAGGCATTCACTAAATGTATTTCATTGTGTCACAATGAAATATAACCAAGTCAAGCATGGAATTTGCATATTATTTTATAGCATATTTTAGTTAAATGAGTTTTTGACATGTGAAAAGCACCATTTTTGGGGTAACTTTATAGAGAAAGACATATTGAAGATTATGAATTCTAAGCAGTATAATAAATAGACTTCAGTAATTGGTTATTTAATGAGTATTTGTTACTCATTCAATTGACTTATCAAGTTTGTTTTTGCAAACTATTCAGCTTTATATTTTGAAGGAGCAGTAATGGCAGTGTGGGTTTTTTTTTAATGTTACAAACAGAATTGAGAAACTGGTTAGTTTTGTAAACCACTAAACTTACAATTTAAAACTTCCACACTATGATATCTTTAGATATATATCCCCAAACTTCCTATTTGAGACCATGAAGTCATAAATCCAGCACTTTATCAAGTAAAGTTTCCTGAATACCAAGCAGAACTCATGGGCATTTAAAACAAATTACTAATTTAAGAGCAGTCTGTTGAAACATTTATGATTTATTATGAGCATTCTCAGTGTCTTAAAAATAACATTTCTTAATGGTGCCAACATGTGTGGAACTCTGAACTTCTCACAAAGCCATTCATTTATGCCATGGGTCACTCTGAAACGATTAGGACAGAGGATCAGAAAGACTAACTTGCATAACCACTGTGTACAAGATACTGTGTTAAGTGTTTCACGTAAGTGAATTTACTCTGTGACCGCCTGGAAGTTCAAGAACCAGCAACTCATTTATTAGAACATACTACTATGTACTGGTTTGTTGTGGCTTTTTTTTTTTTTAAACAAGCTTTTATTTAATCTTCAGCATTCTTTATGTCTTCACAACTAAACTACCATTTTCCCACCAAGTTATTTACTCCTTTGATTATAAAAAACTTAGCTATTTTCTAAGGCTTTCCTAATGGAAGCAAGTAACCATGCCGCCGAACTTTATCTAGGCACGCTGAATCAAAATAATCCACTTGCACTTAATTCCCTAATTAATTTCCAATTTCTTATTTTTCATTTTTTGTTCTGTTTTCTTAACATCAGATGTGACTAACATTTCTTTTTTTCTTTTTTTTTTTTAATGCCCCGCCAGGGGTGTGCCAGTGGAGAGAGAGGCATGGAGGAGGCGAGCTGGCAGGGGCGGGTCTGTGACCAGCATTTGTATTTATAACTGACTCAAGATGTGTAAGGAAGCCACCTGTGCTTTGACCTCACTTTACAGTAAAACATTCATTTATATTCTGATCACCCGGCCATTTCTACCATGACAGAAAAATAAGAGCTCCAGAGAACAGACCAAATTATTTTTGCTGTATTGAGTATATATAAATCCCAAAGGGCTGGGCATGGTGGCTCACTCCTGTAATCCCAGGACTTTGGGAGGCCGAGATGGGCAGATCACTTGAGGCCAGGTGTTTGAGACCAGCCTGGCCAACATATTGAAACCCTGCCTCTACTAAAAAATACAAAGATTAGCTGGGCATGGCGGCACACGTCTGTCGTCCCAACTACTCGGGAGGCTGAGGCACAAGAATCACTTGAATCTGGGAGGCTGAGGTTGCAGTGAGCTGAGATCGTGCCACTGCACTCCAGCCTGGACGACAGTGAGACTCCGTCTCCAAAAACAAACAAAAAAAATCTTAAAGGAATATTTTTGCCTGGCTCCTATATTAACATTTACTTTCTCTGAAGAATCATAACCCTGTGTTTGTTATTATCCAGTGTCTACAAAGAGTTCAGCTTCTATAGTAGGTAAATTCAGTATCAGCTGTTCTTTAGTAATCAAAACTAAAGTCTGCAATACCATTCTTTCATACAATAGCATTAACAGTAATTCCTTACTATCATGTAATAGCCAGGGCATGTTTAGGCTTTCTGCAGATGTCTGAAAACATCTCCTTATAGTTTGTACAACTTACGATGCAAAAAATCCATACATCCATTGAGTTGAAGTGTCTTAAATTTTTTATAATCTAAATTTTTAAATAATCTGTAACCTCATCCCTTCCCTACCAACATCTACTTTTTCTCTGTGCTTATCTTGAACATTTCCTGTCCCAGACCTGGAATCAAATGTTTCTCCTAGCAACTCTGGGTTTTTTTCTTTTCTTTTTTTGATACAGAGTCTTGCTCTGTTGACCAGGCTGGAGTACAGTGGTGTGATCTTAGCTCACTGCAACCTCCGCCTCCCAGGTTCAAGCGATTCTCCTGCCCCAGCCTCCTGAGTAGCTGGGACTACAGGCACAAATTTTGTATTTTTAGTAGAGATGGGTTTCACTGTGTTGGCCAGGCTGGTCTTGAACTCCTGGCCTCAAGTGATCTGCTCTTCTTCACCTCCCAGGGTGCTGGGATTACAGGCATGAGCCACTGTGCCTGGCCAACTCTGGTTTCTTTAAATGGAAAATAGCATTTAAAGACCAGAATATGGGCTCCAGGGATTCTCGTTAGTGCTATTGGGTTATTATTGCTTAGAGGAGGGGACAGAGCTATGAAATAAATATTTTTTAATAGGGAGGAAAATGAAACATAAGTTTATACTAACATTCCAATTAGAATGTAAGATTTCAGCATTTTTACTTAACTTCTTAAATATTATATCTTTATTTCTCTTTTCTCCTATGTAGAAAATTGTGGTTCCAATAACTTTAACATAATCACTTTTTTGATGTGAGTGAGGGGAGAGACTGATTGAATGAAAAGAGTGCTAGTAGTATTACAAATAAGAGACTTGAGGTTCTTTTTGTTCTTAGGATAAATTCCATGAAGAATTGTCTATCTGGGCTACTCTAGCAAAATACCTTAACTTTATGCACAGTTAAGTATTATGTACCATGAATCTGCTGATTTTTTTTTAAGTAACCATTTACTTAACATTATTCCTTTTGGAAAATCTAAACAAATATACACACATACATACACATGCATATTTGTATTTTCCCTTCCTTCCTACACAAACAGAAACATACTGTACATATTTTTCTATATCTTGCAGTGCTTCATGGATAGAAACCCATCCATGGACCAAAAATCCATGGGCTAGAAGGGAAGACACACAGGATAAGAAATTACTATAATATAGTTGTTCACTGATGTCATAGAGCCAGATAGACTAAATGTCTTTAAACACAAATTAGGGAGGAGTTTTTCTAGGGCAGGTGAGTAGGTTAGGGTTAGCTTCAGAGAAACAACCTTTAAGCTGGATTTTAAAGGATAACCTTGAATTCCGGAGTTCAGGTGGGGATGGGAATGAGAATAGGAGACAGGCATTCCAGCAAGAAGCAAAAGCCCGAGCGTGTTGGTGAAACAGCAAGTACACATGCAGGTGAACTGTGTTTGTGAATTAGAACTGTATACTGTAGGCTATGAGATTTTGTTGAAAAGTTCTAAGTAAACGAATGCATGACCAAAGAAATGTGTTAGAATAACTGGTAACGGCATAAAGGATGATGGGCAGAAAGGGAAAGATGAAGGATGAAGATGAAATGTTACATTTAAACAGGAGGCATACTGTTTAAATGTCAGTTGAAAACTTTAAATGTAAGTTAAATGTAAGTAATTGGATGTTAGGAATGAGGAAGAAAGAGGAGTTCAAGATGATTCCAAAGTTCTTTTCATGGACATCTAGATGATTGTCATAGGGATTCAGGAGGAGAACTAGGTTATAGCAGGAAGATAAAGAGAATGTTAGTTCAGGCCGGACGCGGTGGCTCATGCCTGTAATCCCAGCACTTTGGGAGACCGAGGTGGGTGGATCACTTGAGGTAAGGAGTTTGAGACCAGCCTGACCAACATGGTGAAACCCCGTCTCTACTAAAAATACAAAAATTAGCTGTACATGGTGGTACGCACCTGTAGTCCCAGCCGCTTGGAAGGCTGAGGCAGGAGAATTGCTTTAACCTGGGAGGTGGAGGTTGCAATGAGCCAACATCACACCACTGCACTTCAGCCTGGATGACAAGCAGGTCTCCATCTCAAAAAAGAAAACAAACAAAAGAAGAGAACGTTAATTCAGTTTGGTCCATGTTAAATTTAGATATCTTTCAAGATTTTTTAAATTATAAAGATGGGATCTCACTATGTTGCTGAATCTGATCTTGAACTCCTGGACTCAAGTGATCCTCCCACCATGGCCTCCCAATGTGCTGAGATCACAGGTGTGAGCCACCCACCTGGCCTAAATTTAGATATCTTCATGACACCTAGATGAAGTTTTCCAATAAACAATTGAAAACAGGAGTTTGGAGCTCAGGAGTTTAGGTGACTAGAAACAATGAATTTGGGAGCCATTAGCCTTATATATTGCCGTTAGTTACAATCTCATGCTAGATAAAATTGCTTAGGGACATGTATGTACTTGAGCTGTTCCCTTCGGAAGACCAGTTAGAGCTAGGATTGCAAAATTATAAGAGTCAATATTTTAAAAAAGCGAAAGGTACCTCTGTTGACTTGGAGCATGCAGATTATACTAGGAATCTGGTTAGAACCTCTGTTACAGGATTAGCCAACCAACTATTGCTAATATCTTGGTACAGCATGAGAAACATTTATACTATTTGAGAAAATTTGAGTAACATTTTTGAAAGGCATTTTGGAATATATGAGATTCTGTTTCAAAGGCTGCCTGGGTTTGTGCTTAGTCTAGAAATATTTTTTAAGAAGCCATAAGAAAACAAGTCCTTCTTTATACATTAATGTGAACGGACTTGATATGAAAAGGATGGCATATTTTTTATGAAGACAACTTAAAAAATGTGTAGTTTAGTAAAAAAATGTGTTTTTATAAAAGCTTGTAGTCTCTTCTCTCATTGGTATTCCTTGAGTTAATTTATGACAATAATAAATTAATAAGTATGAATAACAACATCATTAATAATAAACAATAGTTTATCATTATTATTATTTTTTTTAATTTTTTGAAAGAAAGGAAAAGAGAGGAAAGAAAGTGAGAGTGAAAGAAAGAAAAAAAAAGAATGTACGAGAGAAAGAAAGAGGAAGAAAAAGAGGGAGAGAGAACAGGATTCTTGTTCTAC
>CAUYLG010032917.1:0-30562 GCA_963573385.1 Cacajao melanocephalus
ATATGTACACACATGCATACACATGTGTGCACATATACACATACAAGCACACACATGCACACCATGTACATGTTGTGCCATCTTCCAAGGAAAAGAAATGGCAGCAAATGAACTGAAAGCATGGAGTAGTGAAGCCAGTTATAAGGCCAAGGACTCAGTGATGTCACATACTGAAGAATACCAAAGCCAAGAATGAGAATCCAACCCAAGAGAAATGTGCTCAAGTACAAAGGACCAGGACTAGGTGAGAACCACTGCACAACAGCATGGAAAACAAGTCCTTCCAAATCAAAGAGGGCCAGAAATTATTTGTCTGTCTCTGTCTTCCCACCTCTCCATCTAGAGATGGAGTTTAGGTTGAGTGTGGTGGCTCATGCCTGTAATCCAAGCACTTTGGGAGGCCAAAGCTGATGGATCACTTGAGGCCAGGAGTTCGAGACCAGCCTGGCCAACATGGTGAAACCCCATCTCTATTAAAAATATAAAAATTAGCCAGGTATATGACACGTGCCTGTAATCTCAGCTACTTGGGAGGCTGAGGCATGAGAATTGTTTGAACCTGGGAGGTGGAGGCTGCAGTGAGCCGAGATCGTGCCACTGCACTCCAGCCTGGGTGACAGAGTAAGACTCCATCTCATAAAAAAAGAGATGGAGTTTATTGGCCCTCTCCCAACTGGCCCTGGCATGACATTAGCCAGGTGAAAGTGGCAGTGCTCCATTGCTGACCCTGAGCCTGAGACTTCAGCGGGTCTGGCAGTGTCTTAGTTCTGGAGGCTATAACAAAATGCCATAAACTGGGTGGCTTTTCAACAATAGAAATTTATTGCTTATAGTTACGGGGACTCAGTGTTCAAGATCAAGGCACCAGCAGATTTGGTGTCTGATGGGAGCGTTCTGTTTTCTAGATGGCACCTTGTTGCTGTGGCCTCACATGGTGGAAACTACAGACAGGCTTCCTCAGCCTCTTTTATAAAGATACTAATCCCATGCATGAGGGTTCCCCCTCAGACCTAATCATCTGCCAATGATCATGTCTCCTAGTACTGTCACATTGGGGATTAGCTTTCAAAATATGAATTTTGGGGAGACACAAACATTCAAAACATACAGGCAGTTCTCCTTTCTGCTTTTTGGGAGCCTTGAATGCCAGGCAGAAAGTCCAGCTATCCTGCTGGAGAAGCCCAGTAGGAAGGAGAGGACCCAAGACTCTATAGAGAAGGAGGGGGTCCCGGCATTTCAGTGCTCAGCCCCGAGATGACCCCACACTCAGCTGCCATCTGGCTAAAAAAAAAAAATAAGAGATTATAAACACAACCAGCAAAAGAGCTGGCTGGTCAACCCCCAGAACTGAGAGAGCTAAACATTAGTGTTACTGTTTTAAGCTGCTAAATGTTGGGGTGGTCTGTTACACAGAAAGAAATAAAACACTGCTCAAACAGAAGAAGCAGGGCACAATTTCTGTATTACTTCCTTCTCACATTTCTATTAAAAGTAATGGGAAAAACTGCAACTACTTTTGCACCAACCTAATATAAAGAAATTCCTGAGACTGGGTAGTTTATAAAGAAAAGAGGTTTATTTGGCTCACAGTTCTGCAGGCTGTATAGGAAACATGGTGCCAGCATCTGCTTGGCTTCTGGGGAGGCCTCAGGAAACTTACAATCATGGCAGAAGGTGCAGAGGGAGCTGGCACAGGGCCAGGCAGGAGGGCGAGAAGGAGGGTTGGTGCTACACACTTTTAAACAACCAGATCTTATGAGAACTCACGATCACTACAACAGCACCAAGCGAGGTAGTGTTAATCCATGAGAAACCACACCCATGATCCAGTCACTTCCTACCAGGCCCCACCTCCAGCATTAGGGATTACAATTCAGCATGAGATGTGGGCAGGGACACCGATCCAAACCATACCACTTTCTAAGAGCTGGTTTCCAGCCCCTGTCAAGCCCACTGCATGCTCTGATATTGACCACACCCTTCCTTGGTTTTCCAGTTGTTGCCTTTTCTCAGTTAATGGAATTAGCAGTGGTGAGTGAGGAGTCGAGGCCCAGGAGAAAGGTCCTCTTTTTCAAAACTGCTGGCTGTTTGGATTAACTGGGTGGTACATCCCCAAAACAACGCAGGCCATCTGCACAAGTGGGTGGTCAAATAGAGGGGGTGGGCAGGCAGAGCAGAAACAGATGAGTCCTGGGAAAGAAGGTGAGAGGGGAACTTTGTCAAGCAGGAGAAATGAAAATGCCAGATTCCAAGCAAATAGACCCAAGGAGAGTCTGGGAAGACAGGTGATTGTTTTACTGGCTTTACAACATCATTTTGCTGGCTGATGTCTCAGGGCAGAATTGTGTGACCCTAATCCCAGTTCCTCCTCTCAGGAAAGGAGGCTAAACTTTATGGAGCAGAGACTGAGTGTGAGCGTGGGGCCAGGTGCTGTCCTGCACATGTCTATGGGGGAGAGGCTGGATCACCCGGACTGGCTCTTGGTTGCTTGAAATCCTTAAGTTCTAGTTCAAGTTATCAATTTGAGTTTTGAGTCTTGTTTTATATTCATTTTAATTAGAAATATGTAATTCTTTCTGTTTCATTTTTTTCAACTTTATTTCAATTTCAATTCTTTTTAGTTCAAGACAGAAAAAAAATATGTCCAAAATAATATGAAGACATCTTAGGGTGGAAGAATCTATTTGTAGTATTTATTGCTTTTGGTAAAAGTGGAAAGACAGCAACATAAATGTTTGAGCAAGTACATTTTCCCCCTTCAAATATGAATGCACCCAGAGGCACTTAAAATGTCCTTTCTCCTTGATTTTCTCATTCACATTTCACCCTGACATCTGCGCAGCTTCCACATAAGATCACAGTAAACCGCTCACTTCTTATTTAATAAGTCAGGATTTAAGGCTTCAATTGTATTTGGATACACCAAAAGCTTGCAGAGAGAGAGCAAAGAGAGAGAGAGAAAGAGAGAGTGACTTTTAAGTACTTGGTTATTGTTGGTCTATAGAAGAAATCAGCTCCTGTCACTCATGAGGTGCATAAAGGTGATTCGAAGGAAATGTTCATAAAGGATGGCCTGTTGTTTTCTGTGTCTACTGAAAAAAACGTAAAATGCTGAAAGATGAAAGGACTCCTCTTCTCTGAGAATTGTTAACCACCAGAACCAGCCTGAGCAGTGATGAAATGCTTTTTCATATGCGTATGTTTTCTAGAATGGTTTAGGCATGGCAATATTTGAAGACAAGAAGTAAGTCCCGGTTTTGTTATTCCTGCTATGCTTATTAATGAGTCATGATTCATTTGTTTTTAAAAGGAGCTATAAATAAAGCCAGGGCATAGTTCCAACACAGTTCAAATTGAAAGATTTTTTTGCAGGTTTGTTTTTTGTAACTCATTGCAGGAATTAATAAAATACTCTGTATACACTAGAGCTCATATATTGACAATGCCCCACTGTTGTGTCCCTTCCTCAGGATTGCTCTAACTTTAAATATTCTGCCTTTAGAAGGCTGGAAGACAGCATGATTAGTATAAAAAATATATCTATGTATACAAACACATACACAGTATTTAAACATGGAGCACAAAGTCAGGACGGGAACACAGTCGATCGCCCTGTTTTCTTCCACCCCTTTCCATTCTTGTCAAGGTTCACTGAAGGAGAGACCTTCTTTTGTCTCCCAAGGCCATGTTGCTTTTGGCCAGTTGAATACGGACAGTGAAAACATACACGAAACCCAGCTGGAGATTTTAACAGTGTGTGTGGATTGGCTTGATCATTTGTACTACTGTCCAGAACCATGAAAAGAATCCACCACAGGTAGTTACTAATCTTTTAGCCTAGGTCATGGCAAAAGATTTATGTCAGGTCTGGACCAGACCTGAAGCCCAAAGCCAAGCCACCACAGCCAACTCACAAACCTTTGAGTGAGAAATAAACATTGTTGTTGCAAGTCATCAAGATATGGGGGGATGTTTGTTACACAGCATATTAACTCAGCAATAGCTGACCCATATAAGAGCTTACAGATGATTTTAAATGCTCATTTTTTTGTGTGTATTTGTATTTCCATTTTTCTACAATGAACAAATGTTATTTAACGTATTCAGTCAATAATTACATAGTGAGGACCTACTGTGTGCCTGCTCCTCTGCTAGATATTGGGAACAAGGTAGTAAGAAAAACAATTGATATGCCTGCCCTCATGAAATGTAGCATCTAATGAGGAAGACAGGCTTTCATGCAATCATCACACACACCAATGTAAAACTGCACCCATGTTGTGTTACAGATGGGGAGTTTGTGAAGCTAGAAGTGTATAGAAAACAGAAATGCATCTTAGGCATAAATATCTGGAAAGGCTCCACTGAGAATGAAATGATTGGGCTGAGATGTGGAGAATGAATAGGAGTTAACCAGGTAAATTATGTAATAAAAAGTAATTTTTAGGAATAATAGCTTTGTTTTTATTTTCCACGTTTTGCCTGCCCATCATAACCTGGACAAGTTCTCTTTAGCCTGAGGATCAAGTTATGATGGAACTTGATATTAACAGCCTCTCTGTATAGCTGGAACACCTAGCTGTCCACCTCAATCCACATTCCCCCTCCCATTGTACGAGGCTGTTGTTAAGAAGTGGCTGCCCAACTAGGGTACTCACTTCCCAGACCCCTTTATGTCCAGATGCCATTGTTCTTGCCAATAGGATCAAGCCCCAATCATGGGTATTATTTCCAGGATAGGCTTATTAAGAAGCAGGTGTGCCTGCTCCACACAGGTCCTTTTCCCTTCCATCAGCAGATGAAACTGACAACAATGAGTTCTTGTGGAGCCAGAGAAGGAAGAGGGCTGGAAGCCTGAATGACCATGTGAAGGAAAGCTGTCCACCACCCAAAAATGCCTGCCTTGGAACACCCATTCCTTGCTATGGGAGCAAGGAATAAACTAGAATGTCAAGCTGCTGAAATCCGGAGGACTGTTTGTTACGGCAGCTGCGTTAACCTCATTTACAGAACATACATTTCAAAAATGAATTCAGTGCTTTCTTGGCTCACACACGGACATAGCCAGCCTTCTAACTGGGTGGAATATTTCCTTTGTGTGGATTGAACTTCAAGCTCAATTTTCTTTCTCCCCATTGCCTAGGAAGGACTTTTGTTGTGTGGATGCCGCATATCACAACTGATTGGTGAATTTTGTGGAATGGATTGCCTTTACATACCCTTAATTTTGTTTGTTTCTCTAAGTTCATGAGTTCTTATGGGTGATGCTGACATTTTTGGCATGAGAAATGTTTTACACAAATCAGAGGTGCTCTGTTGCAACTCAAAACACATTTGGCTTGAAAGAAATACCATACTCACTCACATAAATCTAAAAGGCCATGTGTGTGAGGGTGAAGGTCACATGGAAGAGCCTGATTTGGACCAATGGGCAGTGGGGAGCCATTGGAAGTTCTCTAGAAGGACAGTGATATGACTGAAGAGGTATTTTAGGAAGATGAATCTGATATGGCACGCAGAAAAAAATGAGAAAGAAAATAGCTCAGGGACATAGGGACAAACTGTTGCAACAATTCAGCCATGAAATAAACAAGCCTGGTCTGGGATGGTGCCAGTAGAAATGAAGAGAAACAGGTGAATAAATGAGGCTGAAGAAATGAAACAGCAACATTTGATCACTGTTCACAGCTCATCAACTACTCTTATCAAACCTCAGAGTTTCCGTGTACCAGTTTATTCATATGACTCTTATCAGCCCATCATCCTTGCAAAAGTAACAATACTGACTGGACTATTAAAGTTATGGTATTGTTTTTAAATGAATGATCATAAGAAAAAAGGAATAATTGCTCCAACATATAGAAATAAGACAAATGAACAAATTTTCCAAAATCATCTGCAGTAGCTGACTGCTCCCTAGGGAGGAAAGGATTGCATATTTTAGTTGGATGGGAAATGACTTCAACACATTTTTATGCTGGAAAAAGAAAAAAATGCCAAAGGCTAGGAGATGAGCATGAGAGGAGAGAGAAAGCCAGAAAATGGTTTTTTTTTGGAAGCAGTGGAAAGTCACTTCTATGTGTGTTTTGCTAGAGTAATGATTGGGCTGCCAGGGTTGAATCCTGCTGTGGGATTTTAGGCAACTTAATTAACTCGCTTGTGTTCAATTTGCTCATCTGTAAAATGGAGTTGGAAACAGTAATTCCTATGCAATTAGGTTGTTGGGAGTATTAAGTAAGGAAATTCACATAAAGCACTTACCGTAGTGCCAGGTACTAATTAATTACTCTGTAAATATTATTTCTTATTATTACCAAATTGTGGACAAAGGCAAGGTCTTCATGGGAAATAGAAGTAAAGTTGCCCAACAGCCTGGCCTTTGGTGGGCAAAATGAGGTAGACATTCTTGTGGGACAGCATTTAACAGACTGTACCCTACAGGCCAGTCTAGCCTGCCCACTGCCTATATTTGTAAATAGCTTTATTAGAACACAGTCACACTCCTTTGTTTGTGTATTATCTATGTCTGCTTTTGTGCTAAAATGGCAGAGTTGAGTAGTATGACAGAGATCATCTGGCCTGCAAAGCCTAAAATATTTACTATGCAGCACCGCATTAGTTTGCTAGGACTGCCACAACAAAGTCTCACAGACTGAGTGGCTTAAACAACAGAAATTTATCTTCTCACAGTTCTGGAGGCTGGAAGTCCAAGATCAAGGTGTCAGCAAGGTTGCTTCCTTCTGAGGGCTCTGAGGGAGAACCTGCATCAAGCCTCTGCCCCGGTGCTGGTGGTTTCCTGGTAATCTTTGGCATTCCTTGGCTTGTAGAACATGGGCCTGACCTCTGCCTTCATCTTCACATGACATTTTCCCTGTGTGCTGTCTCTGTCCCAATGTCCCCTTTTATCAGGACACCAGTCATATAGGCTTAGGGCCCTACTTAACTCCAGAATGACCTCATTCTAACAAGTTATGGGCACCGGGACCCTATTCCCAAATCAGGTCATATTCTGAGGTACTGAGGGTTAGGACTTCAACATATGAATTTTAGAGGGCTACAATGCAACCCACAACAGATCCTCTATAGGAAAAAGCTTGCCAACTCCTGCAGTGGAGAAATTGTACAACATTGTACTCATCTTGTGAGCTGAGTTTGACCCCAAAGTATGGAAATTGAACTTGGAGAGGTTGTCTCACTGCTGGTAGGTGGGAATGCTGAGCTTTGGAGCAGGGCGGTTGGATCCTTTAGCCTCTGTGCTCACACAGGCAGGTGTTACGCCGAACAAGATTATGCTATTTCCTGCTCAGAAACTTCCAATGGCTCTCCTCGCACCTGAGCAAACCACAGTTCCTCACCCCAGCCTATGAGGTTCTAGGCGTGATCTCACCCTGACCTTCTTCCTTGACTTTGACCTTGCCTCCTGCGAGTCTCCTCTGCCCACCAGGCTGCAGAATGAGGCCCACTTTCTGTTCTCAAACTTACGTACTCCTCCCTACCTTGAGGCCCATGCCCAGCTCTTCCCTAATCTGTAATATTCTTCCCACTGGCTGCTTCTTGTCAGTTAGATCTCATGTTAAGATCAGCCTCTTAGAGAGGTTTTCCCAACTCCCATAGTCCAAGGCATGCTCTCCCATCATCCCTATCTCGTCGCCTTATTTTCATTCTGTTGGAGTACTTATTTCTATCTGATCCTCTCTCATCTGTTTGTTTGCTTATTGTCAATCTCCCTGCCAGAGTGTAAGCCCCAGGAGAGAGAATCTTGTTGGTCTTACTCCCCACGGTATCTGCAGCATCTAGAACAGTTCCTGCGTCTTAGTAGGAGCTCCAAAAATATTTGTACTTTGCTGAATGACGGAGACAGGAACCAACAGTGAAAACATTTAATGAATTTCTCCAAAAACAAACTATCTTTCCTCAGAGGAGTTTATTCAATGAAAGATTTTTCCTCCTGTGGTTACATTTGATTAAGAAATATGTTTTCACAATTATGCCTGAATTTTTCCAATATGTATTTCACATCAGACAACTAGACTCTAGGAAAATGTAAAGTTCCTAATCAAGGGGAAAAAAACCAAACATGTTTAAAATCATCTCTGGAAGAAGTACAACCCTAAATGCAAGTCATGAATTTCCTGTCTGGTCTTCTCTGCTACTAATTAGCCTCTTCTCTCCTCTTAAAGTCACAGTGTCTTCTTGGTGCATTTGTCACAGTGTTTTATACACATTCAAAATTCAGGAACTATTGAGTCAAGAATGAGGAGACCATGTTTCTGTGTGGCTGAAAAGTCCAAAATACACTGCTTGTCACCACCTCTGGGAAGCCTTTTCTGATTCTCCCAGGCAGAATTGAATTATTTCTCTCGTCTGATGGTATTACCCACTTGACTCCATGATCACTCTAGTGTCCAACACTAATGTGACACTTAGTATGCACCCTCCTTGTCCATTTTCCTTTGCTATAACAGAATACTACAGACCAGGTAATTTATAAAGAAAAGACGTATATTTCTTACAGTTTTGGAGGCTGGGAATTCACAAAGATGGTGTCAGCATCTTGTGAGGATCTTCTTGCTTCATCATAACGTGGTGGAAGAGTGAGTATGGGAGACATAGAGAAAATCAGGCCAAACTCATCCTTTTATCAGGAGCTCACTCCAGAGATAACTAACCTACTTTGTCCATAATGGCATTAATCCATTAATCATCTCTGAAATGTCCCACCTCTGAATACTGTTAAAGTGACAATTTTTTAAACAGAAACTTTGGGGGACATATTCAAAGTATAGCAGGCACTCAATTAAATGGATGCATAAGCAATAAAATTATATAAGAAAGAAACTAAGAATTGGGAAGGGCTTTAGAAATCATACAGGCAATGGGTCCCCAAATTCAGCCATTTGCATCTTCCTTCACAATGTTTGATATATTATTAATAAATTCTTATGTTTTTCTTTAAATCCAGCTTCCTACTATTTAAATAAATGTGTAATGTGTGAAAAATTTGCATCACAATTATAAATGGAAAACTGGCATGGCTTGCATTAATAGAAAGCAGCATCTACCCCTTCAAAAACAAGTGAAAGATAAATAATGTCCTAAAACTCTAGCTGAGTGTCATGGGCTGAATTATGTTCCCTCAAAATTCATATGTTGAAGCCCCAAGGCCCAGTACCTCAGAATGTGACTGTATTTGGATGTAGGGGCTCTGAAGAGGTAATTATGTTAAAATATGATAGGCAGGGCCAAGCACGGTGGCTCACGCCTGTAATCCCAGCACTTTGGGAGGCCAAGGTGGGTCAATCACCTGAGGTCTGGAGTTTGAGACCAGCCTGACCAACATGGAGAAACCTAGTCTCTGCTAAAAATATAAAAAATTAGTTGAGCGTGGTGGTACATGCCTGTAATCCCAGCTACTAGGGAGACTGAGGCAGGAGAATCACTTGAACCTGGGAGGCAGAGGTTGCGATGAGCCAAGTTCACACCATTGCATTCCAGCCTGGGCAACAAGAGCAAAACTCCATCTCAAAATATTTTGAGTTTTGCTCTTGTTATATATATATAAGGATACCAGTCATACTGCATTAGGGCCCACCCACCATATATATATATGGAAAAGGAGATTACGACAGATCGAGAGAAAGAGAGAGAGGAGAGAGAGGCTAGACATGCACGTGCTCAGAGGAAAGACTATGTGAGGACACAGAGAGAAGGCGGCCATCTGCAAGCCAAGGAGAGATGACTCAGAAAACACCTGCTGACACCTTGATCTCAGACTTTTAGCCTCCAGAGCTGTGGGAAAATAAATTTTTGTTGTTCAGTGAGTCAGTCTGTTGTATTTTGTTATGGTAGACTTAACAAACTAATACTCTGGGTATTATTGCCTTCTGAAAAATGCTGAGCCCAAAGTCTGCTCTCTTTTAGTTAAAAAGTAAGATTGTAAGAATAAAAGGACCAGGTATGGTGGCTCATGCCTGTAATCCCAGCACTTTTGGAGGCCAAACCAAGACAGACAGATAGCTTGAGTCCAGGAGTTCAAGGCCAGCCTGGCCAACATGGCAAAACCTCATCTTTACAAAAAATACAAAAAAAAAAAAAAAAATTGGCTGGGCATGGTGGTGCATGCCTGTAGTCCCAGCTGCTTGAGAGGCTGAGGTGGGAGGATCATCTGAGCCCGGAAGGTTGAGACTGCAGTAAGCCATTATCACACCACTGCGTTCCAGCCTGGGTGACAGAGTGAGACCCTCTCTCAAATAAATAAGTAAACAAATGAAAGAAATGTTAAAGATGTACTATCACCAGCAGAGACTTTCTCCTTGATGAAATCAGAAGAATTAGGTAGAATTTTAAAAGAAATTATTTTTTCAATGTGAGATTATCAGTCAGGCTGGATTACACACCATGTTTAAAAATCTCAGTGTCTTAACATAGTAGATGTTTATTTCTGACTCAGGTCATCTGTTTTGCACAGGTTGGTGGGGATTCTTCTCTGCCCAGCCACTCAGCAGGCTAGGCTGATGAATGCCACACCATCTTAGAGCTGGGTAGTCTGTAATGCAAGGCACCCTCTGCCACCATGTGTGAGGAAGAAAGAGTTTGGAGAACAGTGCACAGGCTTCCCACCATCTGAGACTAGAAGTGGCACACATAATTTCTGCTCATATTTCATTGGTCAGAGCTAGTCATGTGGCCTCACCCAATACAAACAATAGGGCTAGAAATGCAGGTGAACAAATGGATTCTCTAGGGGGTGTTTTTCTGTCTCTTCCACAAGATCTGCTGCTATTGAATGTCATAGTCCTGTACTTTTAAAATCATCTTGAGTATATCTCAAGAATGCATCCTATGCTTTGGAGGGAAAAAAAGGATCTGGGCCAAGCTCTTAATTGCATAGCTGAGAATACCGAAATCATCAGTGTAAGTAAGTGCTTCCTTGCCATGACCTACCCTCTTCGTGGCGCGTCTGCAGCCACATGTCCTGTCTCTTGAGGCTTGCACTTAGACTCTTTCCACTCAACCCCATGAGCACACGATGGTAGCAGCTAGAATACTTTGGATGTCTATTTTTGGTGCAAGAACCTTTCATTGTTCATTTCAAGTAAGATCATAACTGGGGAAATATTCTAAAGGCCAATACTGATATTGAAGAACGTGAGGGCAACTTGTTCCATTTAACATTTCATCCAGAACACGCAGAGACCTTTCCTATTCCGTGTTGAAGGCGAATACATCTGCGGAATCAATGAGAAAGTATGATTGCTCAGTGTTGTCTGGTTAGCATCCAATTATGTACAGTGTATTTATTTTAAATTTAGAAGAGGCACACAAGAGATTTCCAGGAACAAAATGAGAATAAATTGGCAGCGCTCTGAATGGAAAAAATTAATGACTTGAATTACACAGCCTGTGAATTGAAGCCGATGAGAGGGGGAGACAGAGGGAGAAAGGAGTTTGCAGTTACTGACACTGAGCTGTGCGGATGGTCCTGAGCGGTGCTTGAAAAGCGGTCACCCTCGGCACAGCCGTCACATTCTTTATCTTCATGGTAGGGCCAGGCTTTGCAGGTCACCAACATGTCGCAGTTTTGGGAGTACAGAAATGATGCCCCCATCTTCAACAGTAAGCTTCATTTTGGAGAATAGATTCAATGCTTAAGTTTTAGCTTAATCACTTTGTCAGCTTTCCTGGGTGAGAGGGAGGAGGAGAGTGAGCCAAGGCAATGAGTAAAGGAATAGGACTGGGGCTTGGGCATCTCTGCCGGGAGCCACTGATGAAAGGAATCAGCATTCTTTGAGCTCCTCCTCTGTGCTGGCATCTATGATGTGCTAGGGACCCTCCCACATATTGTCCCATTTATCCTTCTTGATTATCCCTGGTATTAGAAGCACAGAAAATAAGGTAAGAAAGGTAGATGATCTTGACCCGGGTCACACGTGTTATGGGTTGAATTGCATTCCCCCAAATTCCTATGTCGAAGTCCTCACTCCAAGTGTGTCAGAATGTGATCTTATTTGGAAATAAGGTTCTTGTGGAGTGATTAGCTAAGATGAGGTCATTCCGGAGTAGGGTGAGCCCCTGAGCCAATATGACTGGTGTCCTGATTAAAAAGGGGAAATGTGGACATAGACAGCACACAGAGCACATGTGAAGATGAAGGCAGAAGTCAGAGCAATGCTTCTGCAAGCCAAGGAAAACCAAAGATGGCAGGCCAACCACCAGCAGCTGGGAGACAATCCTGGAACAGATTTTCCCTCACAGCCCTTAGAAGGCAGCAACTCTGCCAACACCTTGATCTTGGACTTCCAGCCTCTGGAACTGTGAGTTCATAAGCGTCTATTGTTTGAGTCACCAAGGCTGTGACCACCCTAGCAAACTAATACAACATGGTCACCAAGCAGAGGGGCCACTGGTTTCCTCTGCATCTCAATCTTGTCTATGAAGGTAGGGTCCTGCCTCGGTGCCTGCTGTCTCCCTAGCTCATGGCCCACCTGACATTCACACGTTTCCTCATTTTATAAAAGGAGGACACTGAACCCAGAGGCTCCCTGCCCTGTCCAAAGCTCCACAGCCAGTTATTTATGAGCAGGGGCAGGTCCTTCTGTGTTTCTTCCTGTACTCAGTCAAGATCCAGGACACCACTCGATTTTCAGAGTGGTCTAGGCCAGCTTTTTGGACTCATTGTCAATCAAAAGCAGAAAGTAGAAAATGAATGTTTCTGGCCTGGCAGGGCCTGTAAACTTTCCAGGGGAAGAGGTTTATATTTTGAACTTTCAATCAAACCTTGGGATGCCAAACTCAGAGGAGAGGCAAATGGAGATTAAAGGTGTATTTGACCATTCTCACACTGTTATAAAGAAATATCTGAGACTGGGTAATTTAAAAGGAAAAGAGGTTTCATTGGCTCATGATTCCACAGACTGTATAGGAAGCATGGCCGGGGAGGCCGTAGGAAACTTACAATTATGGTGGAAGGCAAAGGGAAGCAGGCACGTGCTACATGGCCAGAGCAGGAGAAGGAGAGAGAAACGTAAGTCCCAAAGCACTGTGCTATGGAAAGTGTCTTAGTCCCTATTCATTCAGGCTATTGTAACGAAAACCATAGACTGGGTGGCTTATAAATAACAGAAATGTATTTGTCACAGCTCTGGAAGTTGTGAAGTCTAAGACCAGGGCACTTTTGGTGTCTGGTGAGCACTCTCTTCATAGATGGCCATCTTTTCACTGTGTCCTCACATGGCAGAAGCAAACACTCTTGGGACTTTTATAAGGACGCTAATCCCGGTCAAAAGGGCTTCACCCTCATGACCTAATCACCTCCCAAAGGCCCTATTTTCAAATATCTATGGTTTGGGAGTTAGGTTTCAGCTTATAAATTTTGTTCGGACACAGATATTCAGAACACGGCAGGAAGTAACTGTGCTATCACCCAGCCAAGGTGCATGTACCCTATTGGTCACAGGTGGACTGGGTGAGGCCGGCTGTGTGAGACCAGCCATGCTCGCCACCCTCACACCCCCGCTTTGAGACCAGCCAGGCTGAACTAGTCCTGGATCACTAAGTGTGTGGGGCTCTCACCCTCACTCCTACCAGCTCCAGCCAACTTCCAATATGGGTTGAGATGACACTTTCCCTGAGACCCCGAAGGCCAGGCCAGTTTCCCCCTGGGATCACTGGGACTAGAGCCTTCCCTCTTCAGGCAGCTCCCATGCCAGACTGGGAAGACTTCAGTTGAAGGGCAGAGTCAGGGTCACTGCTTTCCCCACCAAGCCTGCCACAGCATTTATTCAAAGGAAGGATGAATGAGTCCCTAAGGTGCTCCCCAACAGAGGTACTTTGAGGGCAGTCACCACTCTAAGAAGTCCGTGGACTGGTCAGTCCCTTCTCAGCCCTGCTAACCCCAAGCCAGGAGATGGGTGAGCTGCTGGCAAACACGGGAGAGAGAAGGGAGAGGAAGGGAGAGGAGAGCAGAGCTCTAAAGGAGGCGCAGCCCAGGGTCTCTTACAGCTGCTGAAGGCGCCACTTGGCTGCTCTTTGTCTCCCCCTGTTGGCTGCCTCGGTCATCAACATAAACCTTGCTACAGATTGGGGTGGGGAGAAAGTCATTTTGCGGGTGTTTTGAGACTGGAAAGTAATTTAGGAGTATGAAGTTGATGGGCATTTAGATTGATTCTGTGTCTTTGCTATTGTAAATGATGCCGCAATGAACATATGCATGCTTGTGGCTTATTGGTAGCACGATTTATATTACTTTAGGTACATACCCAGTAATGGGATTGCTGGGTTGAACGGTAGTTCTGTTTTTAGCTCTTTGAAGAACCACCACACTGCTTTCCACAATGGTTGAACTAATTTACACTCCTACTAACCATGTATAAGCATTCCCTTCTCTCTGCAATACACCATGGAATACTATGCAGCCGTAAGAAAGAATGAGATCGTGTCCTTTGCAGGAACATGAATGGAGGCCATTATCCTTAGCAAACTAATATAAGAATAGAAAACCAAATATTGCATATTCTCACTTAGTGGGAGCTAAATGATGAGAACACATGACACACAGAGGGGAACAACACATACTGGGACCTACTTGAGGGTGGAGAATGGGAAGAGAGAGGAGGCTCAGAAAAAATAATTATTGGGTACTAGGCTTAGTACCTGGGTGGTGAAATAATCTGTACAACAACCCCCCGTGACACGAGTTTACCTATATAACAAACCTGCAAGGTGTCCCTGAACCTAAAATAAAAGTTAAAAAAAAAAAGAAACGTGATGTTATCAACAGAAAGAATAACTCTTGGGAGAGGAAACCCACCCTGCGTGCCTGACTGGCCTCAAAAGGACAGCCAGTTTGCTCTCTGATGGTCTGAACTCAAGTCCCATTTGCCTCATTTACCAACTAGGTACCTGGAAGACATCCTGTCCCCTCCCTAAAATTCCAGTTTTTCATTGGTAAATGAGCTTTACTGCATACTCTCCTTCCTGGCTTGGTGTAAGTTCTGAGTGCGATAGACGTGTGGAAATGCTGTGAGGCTGGCAAGGTGCAAAAGAGAGCTACAGCTGTTCATTCTCTCTGGGCTGACATTGTGACAAGGTACCGGCGTGCAGGTCTGTTCTAAAGACACTGCATCAAATATGGCAAGTGTGTGGTCAACCCCTCCACCTCAGGGACCTGGAGAGATGTATTCATTCCAGACCTGGCTCTCGGGTTCTTGGGAGACACTAAGATAAATATGCAATTTCTGCCTTGGAGGGATTTATAATTAAGAGGGGAGTTAAGACATTTAATAGCTACTTAAATGTACTAATGCGTGACCTTGGTGTCAGCCATGATCTCTTAGCCTCTTAAAATCCAAATAAGATTTGCTTCAAGTTCTCAGTCTGTATTCTGGGCAAGTACAAAACCATCCCTGGGAGGAGTGAGAATTCCTTGGAGGCTCAGAGCCCCTCTGATGGTGTCCTCGCTGCCTCTGCTGGCAGATCAGTTTCATTGTTCATCTCATTGTCCCAGCTGCACCTCAGGGACCCAGACATGGAGCTCAGTCTCTTCCTGGCTTCCTGGCAAAACTCCCGCTCAGATAAGGCACGTGTGTGTATGTGCCCTACTTTCTTGGAGTTTTGTGGGGAGAGGGGCTAAAAGGGATTTCCATTGCAAAAATGCAATGACTTCAAGTTGAATATTTGCATCATAAAGTCACCCGGCCACCCTGACAATGACCTTGTTGACACAACACATGGTGCCCTAGCTGCATCCCATCTCAATTTTTTTTTTTTTGTCAGAGTCTCACTCTGTCACCCAAGCTGGAGTGCGGTGGTGCGATCTTGGTTCACTCCAGCCTCTGCCTCCTGGGTTCAAGTGATTCTTCTGCTTCAGCCTCCCAAGCAGCTGGGACTACAAGTGTGAGCCACCATGCCCAGCTAATCTTTGTATTTTCAATAGAGACGGGGTTTCACCATGTTGGCCAAGCTGGTCTCGAACTCCTGACCTCAAGTGATCTGCCCACCTCAGCCTCCCAAGGTGCTGGGATTACGAGCGTGAGCCAGAGCATCCAGCCTCTCACTCAATCTGATTTCCTTTGTGCAACTTGTTGTTCTTTCTCACCTCCTTTCCCCAGGAATATCTCTTAGGATCCAAATTCTTTACCCTCCTTTCTGCAGAGCAATTCCTCTCTCCTTTGTCTCTTTCTGTACTTGCTTCCAGAGTCCCCTCTGCAGTTACTAACTCACTGGGGTGTGGGGCTTTCTGGGTTTCTTGAGTCTGTTTGCAGCAACCACGTGTCTCCATTACATGGGGTTGGGGCCTTCAGAGGCAGGAGAAGCAGATCCCAGTACGGGGAGTCCTGGGAGAAAAGATGTAAGCCTGGGCACCCACCACATTCAAGAGAGCAGGGGCCCAGTTCTCCTGCCTCAGCTCCACATCAGCCTCTGGTCTTTTGTTTGTTTGACTTTACATTGAAGTGACATACAGAGAAATGCACCTGCTGTAAGTGTACAGCCCAGTGTGAATTCTCGCAGCCGAATATGCCTGTGCAATCAGGATCCAGGCCAAGATGCAGAGCAGGCTAGCACCCTTCAGTCACTATCTTCCACAAAAGATGAAGCACTATCCTGACTGCTAACTGCATAGATTTCTTTTACCTGGTTTTGTTTTATGTAAGTGGAATCCCATAACCTGTAATTCTTTGTGTTTGGCATCTTCTATTCAACATTTTATTTGTGAAATACATGCACATTTTGGGGTGTTGCTTTAGATAGTTCACCCCTTTATAGTGTTTTTTCTTTTTTTCTTTTTTTTTTTGTGTGTGTGTGAATACACCACGATTTATATTTACCTAGTCTATAGCTGCTGGATATTTGGGGTATTTCCAGTTTGGAGCTACCATGTGGCTTCTACTTTTGAACCAGATGTTTGCAGAGTCAGTTACCCCAATAGAGATACTGTACACAAAAGAAAGTCACTCATTCATTCAGCAGACACCATCTGTGGGAAACCTACAATGTGCCAGGCACGTAGACAAACACCGAAAGGGGATAGTGATCAAAGTCGACATGTCTCAGCCCCAATGGAGCTGAACGTTTGTAAGGGAAATGGTGTATGTATAGACAGATGATTAGAACACAGGCAGATCCGAGCTTGGCCAAGGGTGGAGAGAAAGCCAGCAAAGCGTAGGCTTGAAGCTTCAGGCAAAGGTGGCTGCTGAGAGTGTGTTCAAGGCAGAAGAAACAGCTTGTGCCGATGGCACATTTGCAAAACTTGAATGTTCCTCTTACTGGGGTGGGAAGTGGGGTGAGACTAAGTTGCAGAGATAGGCAGGGGCTGCATCTTGAAAGGCTGAGAGAACTGGCCAGGCGCGGTGGCTCACACCTGTAATCCCAGCACTTTGGAAGGCCGAGGCAGACAGATCCCTTGAGTTCAGGAGTTCAAGACAAGTCTGGGCAACATGGTGAAACCTCATCTCTTCAAAAAATACAAAAAACTTATCAATCAGGGCATGGTGGCATGCACCTGTAGTCCCAGTTACTTGGAAAGCTGAGGTGGAAGGATGGCTTGAGCTGGGAGTTCGAGGCTGCAGTGAGCCAAGATCACACTACTGTACTCCAGCCTGGGTGACAGAGAGAGGCTGTGTCTCAAAAAAAAAAAAAAGGAAAAAAGAAAAAATGGTTGAGAGAACCGTCGACCATTGTAGAATTGAGATTTCTTTTGAGGACAAGTTTCCACCTAAATAGAGTGAACCACTGTGCCTTTAAGAAGCCCCTTCTGGCTGGGCACGGTGGTGCACACCTGTGATCTCAGCACTTTGGGAGGCTGAGGTGGGCAGATCACAAGGTTGGGAGTTCAAGACCATCCTGACCAAGATGGTGAAATTCCATCTCTACTAAAAATACAAAAAAATTAGATGGGTGTAGTGGCATGTGCCTGTAATCTCAGCTACTCAGGAGGCTGAGGCAGAGAGTTGCTTAAACCCAGGAGGCAGAGGTTGCAATGAGCCGAGATTGCGCCATTACACTCCAGCCTGGGTAACAGAGCGAGACTCCGCCTCAAAAAAAAAAAAAAAGAAGAAGCCCCTCCTGACTGTGGTGTGGGGTGGTTGGCATGGACACTCCCGGAAATGGGTTCAGGCGGCGTAGTGTTTGATCAGGGAAGAAGTGGTGGGCGTGAACACTCCCTACAATTCTGCCCAGTGACCTCGACCTCACAATGCCACCTGCAAGGTGATTTGTTTGTAATTAACCAAACACAAGGCCCCGGCACAGGACACATTTGCTTAGGGAATCCCACATTTCTATTTCCTATGCTATTTAGTCTGGAATCTTCCAAAACACACTCCCATTTGACCTTTCCGTGTTTCTGGACCCCTCCCTTCCCATGCCAAGCTCTGACCCTCTGCTGTCTTACGGATCTGAGGTCTTTGGCCGTGGCTCCTGGCCTCCTGGTTCTGCTCCTTTGAGGCCAGGAGTCTGGGAAGGGAAGAACTGATCTTGCCTCACAAGGAAGGAGGCAGCTGTTGGGCCGCGTTTCCTCTGCCTTGCTTGTTCTGCATTTTTGGGTGAGCTGTTTTTGTTTAATGTAAGCAGAGCAAATCCATCCATAGCAAAATCAGAGAAAATAACTTGTTGATGTGTAAACCAGGATGTCACAAATAACCCTGTTTGTTTAATTATAGCAGGCTGAGTGCTTGGAGCCGGGAAGGGGGTGGTGGTAGCAGTGGTGCTCTAGGAGGGGAATTCAGGATACCATTGCAGGCGTCCCGGAGGCCTGCGGATGGGACCTGGAGGAACATGTGAGTGCCTGGAGCCACGTGGATAAACTGGAGCACATCTGGTGCCTGAGTCAAGCCCAACCAAGTGGGTAGACAGCTTTCAGTGGTAATGGGAGCTTGCTGTAGAGTCGCTAGAAAGGAAAAATCAAATCGTAGATGAAGGGATAAAAAAGTACATGGAAATAATGAGGCTGTGAACATAAGAAATTTTGGCTTTATGAATAATTGCTTTATGAAGAAATTTGTTTTTCACCATGAAATACATCAGTGTGTTCAAGAACAGAGAACAGTGGGCCTCCCACCCCACCCCACCTACAATTGCCTCCTCTGCCATTTCAGGGAGAGGATGGAAACAGGACTTGAAAAAGCCAGAAGCAATGCAGTGTCAAGCTTAAGATCATGGGCTTCAGATTTATGTAGACCTGGGTTCAACTCGGGGCTTCAACTAAAGCATATAGGAGAGGAGTGGAGTATAAATGTGGGATTCCCTAAGCAAATGTGTCGTGTGGCAGGCCCTTGGACTCAGTTAATGGCAAATGAATCATCTTGGAGGTGGCATTGTGAGGTCTAGGTCAGTGGGCAGAATTGTGGGGGCTGCTCACACCCACCATCTCTTCCCTGGTCAAACACTGCCCCGCCTGAACCCCTGCTTCTAAGCATGCCCATGCCAGCCTCCCACACCACAGCCAGAAGGGGGCTTCTTAAAGGCAAAGCGGTTCATGTCACTCCTCTATTTAGGTGGAGCTTTTGTCCTCAAGAAAAGTCTCAACTCCTTAAAATGGCTCTTTGGGCCCTTTAAGATCCAGCCCCTGCCTACCTCTGCAGCTTGGTCTCACCCACTGCCCACCCCATTCTCTCTCTAGGTGCAGGTCTCCCTTCTTCCCATGTGGCCTGGATCCAGCTATACCTGAAGCCATTACCCTAGGGATTTTCAGTTATGGGAGCCAATAACAGACTTTTGTTTAAGTTTATTTAAATGTAGTTGTTTTTTCTTCTTTTTGTCAACCAAAACAAAGGATTCTGTCTAATATAGTTTGCAACACCAGAATATTTCTTAAAAATGTTTTATTACATATACATACAAACGTCAGAGAATGATTGCTTTATGCCCAGGTGGATTAAGAGAATGCTGCTCCCAGGCATGTTCAACCAGTATTTCCACAGAAATGACTGGGCTTCTCTCTACACCTTCCCACCTCTCCATTTTTTTTTTTCGACTGAAAATAAGTTACTTTGGGGGTTTCTTCATCAGCAACAGTCTTCCTAGAGAGACGTTCTTTTGAATCAAAAATGAATTCTTCTTGATAATTGGGAAAAGCTCTAACAGACCTTCCTGTGCTGGGTAGCAGCTTGTGATAATTTCCACCAAACAGAAAAACCGGCAAACCCAGTGGTCCCTAGACAGCATCAGCAACAGCTGGAGACTTGTTGGAAAGGCAAATGATCTCACCGAGTCACTAACTCTGAGAGTGGGTCCCAACAATCTCGATTTTTACAAACCCTCAAATTCTGCCGCTCACCAGAATGTGAGAACCACTGGCACAGCGCGGGTTTCTTTCTCATGGTGACTAGAGGCACAGCTGTTGGGTGATTAGAATCAAACCCAGGTAACTCTGCAGCGTCCCTCCAGGTTTGAACATGTGCTTTCTCACCTTGAGAAAAGGTAGAAGGGGTCAAACTGAGAACAAAACTGGTAATGGGCTTTGGCTGCTTTCTTTTGTGCAAGAACCAGACCACTCATCCATCTACGATTTCTGGAAGCTTCAAAGAGGTAGGGGTTTACCTGTGAGGCAACCAGTCAACAAACCCTATTGTTTCTTCACTTTTCAGGATCCTGGACCCCTCCCCTGTCACCTAAAGGTACAAATTCTATTGCAGCTCTGGAAGAGAGGGGGAAAGCCCTCCTATCTGTTTCTCCCTGCCCATCCCCAGTGTGTGTCTTTCCTGACCCTGAACATTTTTTGCCTGGCATCCTCAGGGTTGGTGCACAGGGAGACTGAGCTGCTGGACTACTTTGCCTGGGGACAGAGTTGCTCTCTGTCTTCTCAACCTCAGCAACACTGGATTTCCCCATCTTTTCAAGTTTTGCCACCCTGATGAGAGAAAAATAGTATTTCATCCTTTTGTTTAAGGCATAGTTTCTTGATTACTTGTAGGAAGACTGAATATCATTCCCAGTGTTTATTGGCCATGTTATCACTTCCTTTTCTGTGAATTGTCCATTTATGTAATAGAATGGGGTTTTCTTACTAATTTATATGTTTCCATAAATAAATTATTTTCTTCAACTTATAAGTTCAGGGGTACATGTACAGGATGTGCAGGTTTGTTACATAGGTAAACATATGTCATGGTGGTTTGCTGCACAGATCAACCCATCACCTAGGTATTAAGCCCAGCATTCATTGGCTATTCTTCCCGATGCTCTCCCTCCCCCTAACCCCCAGACAGGCATGTGTGTGTTGTTCCCCCGCCCCCACCCCCATGTGTCCATGTGTTCTCATAATTCAGCTCCCACTAGTAAGTGAGAACATGTGGTGTTTGATTTTCTGTTCCTACGTTAGCTTGCTGAGGACAACAGCTTTCAGCTCCATTCATATCCCTGCAAAGGACGTGGATTTATAGTATTCCATGGTGTATGTATACACATTTTCTTTATTCAGTCTATCATTGATGGGCATTTGGGTTGATTGCCATTGTGAATACTGCTGCAATGAACATATGCATGCATGAATCTTTGTAATAGAATGATTTATATTCCTTTGGGTATATACCCAGTAATGAGATTGCTGGATCAAATGGTATTTCTGCCTCCAGGTCTTTGAGGAATCACCACAATGTCTTTCACAATGTTTGAACTAATTTACACCCCCACCAACAGTGTAAAAGTGTTACTTTTTCTGTGCAACCTCACCAGCATCTGTTGTTTTTTGACTTTTTAGTAGCAGCCATTCTGACTGGCTTAAGATGGTCATTGTGATTTTGAATTCCATTTCTCTAATGATCAGTGACATTGAGCTTTTTTTCATGTTTGTTGGCTTCTTTTGCTAAGTATCTGTGCATGTTCTTTGCCCACTTTTTAATAGGGTTGCTTTTTCTTGCAAATTTGTTTAAGTTCCTACTACTACATAAAATTAAAAATACTTTTTCCTAATCTGCGTCTTTTTTAAAAAAAAATTGTTTACAATAGTTTTATGCAGTACAAAAAATTTAAATTTTATGTAGTCAAACCTATTGATCTTTTTGGTATCTGAGTTTTATATCTTGAATAAGAAAACCATTAAACAAATGACTATTTCCCTGTAATTATTTGTTATTTCTTTTGTTTTACAGTTTTAAAGTTTTAGATCTTAAACTAGATGAAATTTACTTTTATGTGTGATATAAAATTAGGCTCTAAGTTGATTTTCTTTTTCCTAAATGGATGGCCAATTTCTCAAATTTTAAGCAATCTATCTTTTCCCTACCTGTTTCAATACCACCTTTGTCATAGACTGAATTCTAAACTCTAATTTATTTATTTATTTCTCTTTCTTTCTTTCTCTCCTTCTTTCTTTCTTTCTCTTTCTTTCTCTCTCCTTCCTTCCTTCCTCTCTTTCTTTCTTCCTCTCCTTCTTTCTTTCTGTCTTTCTGTCTTTCTTTCTTTCTCAGACTTTCTGTCACCCAGGCTGGAGTGCAGTGGTACAATCTTGGCTCATTGTCACTACAACCTCTCCCTCCCAGATTCAAGCAATTCTCCTGCCTCAACCTCCCAAGTAGCTGGGATTACAGGCACCCGCCACCTTGCCTAGCCAACTTTTGTTTTTTCAGTAGAGATGGAGTTTCACCATGTTGGACAGGCTGGTCTTGAACTCCTGATCTCAGATGATCTGCCTGCCTCAGCCTCCCAAAGTGCTGGAATTACAGGCGTGAGCCACTGCACCTGGCTTCTAATTTATTTCATATATCTCTCATTTCTGTAACGACATTATTTAGTACTGTCACCTTTTAATCGTTGTTAATATCTAGTAGGGCATTTAGCAAATCTGGATGTTTTGTTCTTTTACTTCGCTAAATGAAATTTAGAATCAGCTTGTAAAATTCCATAAAAATTGACATTGAGCTAAGTTGATTGATTCATATGAAGGGAACTTATATAATTTTGAGTCCATAACATGGAAAAATAGGGTGTCACTCCATTTATTTAGTCTTCCTCAGTAAATGTTTTAGCATTTTCCCCCACATAGGCTTTGCATGGTTTTTTAAAGTTATTGTTAGGCATTTTATAATATTTTTCATTATTGTCAATAGGATTTTTTTCAATATTTTTCCTAATTAGTTATTGCTAGAGTAAGGGGAAGCTACCTCTTAAGTTTTATATATTTACCTTGTATCTTACTGCCTTAGTGACTTTTTTTTTTTTTTTTTTTTTTGAGACAGAGTTTCACTCTTGTTGCATAGGCTAGAGTGTGGTAGTGGGATCTCAGCTCAAATGCAACCTCTTCCTCCCAGGTTTAAGTGATTCTCCTGCCTCAGCCTCTTGAGTAGCGGGGATTACACGTGTCCACCTCATGGCGAGCTAATTTTTTGTATTTTTAGTAGAGACGGGGTTTCACCATGTTGCTCAGGCTGGTCTCGAACTCCTGACCTCAGGTGATCCACCCGTCTCAGCCTGCCAAACTGCTGGGATTACAGTCATGAGCCACCGCACCCATCCTAGCTTATCGATTTCTACTATAACTAGGAGTTTTCCAGTCAATTGTCTTGGATTTTCTAGGTAGAACATAATATCCATATGTTTGCTTCCATTTGAAGAACTGGATTTTGCTTTTATTAATCAAGTCTAATTTTTGTTACATTCTATTATTTAACCTTTAATTTTATTTTTAGTAATCCTTCCTTAGACTTTCTTTAGATTTATTTTATTGTCCTTGTTTCTAGTTTCTGCAATCAAATGACACTAATTTATTTGCAAATGAATTTGAAACTATAAATTTTCCTCTGGTGCTGGTTTGACTACATGCCTTGGGTTTTATTATGTGTCTGATTTTTATTTATTTCACAATTGGTATATTCAGTGTTGACTCCTTTTTCTTAAATCCCTGAGAGATATTTAGAAGAGTGTTTTTAATTATCCAAGTGATTAGATTTCTTAGGTTGCCATTGTTATTAATTCTAGTTGCAATCAGAGGATGTATTACGAGTTATTTTATCCTTATATGTTTGTTTTAATCCCTTCTGTGTTTTAACACTATATTAGTAAGGTGCAAAAAGGCTCAAGACTTTTGTAACATTTCAGTGGTTGGACCTTTTATTGATGTAACTCTTTCTGTTTAATTAGTATCTGATATAATACTATCACATCTATTTTCTTTTTGTAAGTATTTTCCTATATATATTTTCCTATTCTTTACTTGCAAGCTGTTCTTATCCTTTCATTTTAGGTAGGACTCTTATAAACACCATATAACTAAATTTTTAAAAATCTTTCCCCACTGTTTTTTTTTAGACGTAGTCTCACTGTGTCACCCAGACTGGAGTGCAATGGCACAATCTTGGCTCATTGCAACCGCTGCCCTCTGGGTTCAAGCAAAAAATCTCTCTCCCTGTTATGGCTGTATTATATTTGATCATAGTCCTGTCATCTTGTTTTGTTGTTTTTTATTATACTTCCTTGTTTCCTTTACTGTTTCTTCTTTAGCTTGGTTGACTATTTTCTTTTTTAGCCATTAGTGGTGAAAAATATTCATTCTGTTTTCATTCCTTCTTCAAGCATGTTTTTAAACATTTTACTCAACACATTTAAAAGTATGTAGTCTCTATCAATGCTGAGAATGAATCAGTACATGTTACTATCCTGACACTTTATCATGTCTTTCTTCCCTCTCCATGCACCAACTCCCTCTACCCACTCCCAGGTTTTGTTTAAATCTGGAGTTTAACAGATGGAATTCTTTCTTAACAATCCATTAAGCTTTATAGCTGTATTTTCAGTAGTCATTTGGGCTCAAATTTTACTAGTTTCTTTGAATACCGCTGTTTGATATTTCCCTTTCTTCAGCTTGTTTTTCCTATTGTTGGAGTATATCCTCTAGAGAATCTTGCAAAACGACTTCATGGAGAGAAACTTTCTGAGTTCTTGTCCATCTAGGAATAATTTCTATTTTGTACTTAAATCGCTTTTTGTCTGAGTACAAAATTCTAGATTAGAAATTAATTTTTTCTGCAGAACTTTATGACATCATGTTTTATATAATTTTATATTTATTGCATTTGAGAAGTTGAATGTCCATTTATTTCTTCCTTTGAAGTTAAATGAGGGATTTTTTTTCTTTTTGAAATTTTTTTCTTTAATCCTCCCTTTATTCCTTATTTTCATTTTTTATTTCATCAATATGTCTTGTCCCAAATCCTCCTCACTCACTCCCATATTTCTTTTCAGTATTTCACAGGCCCTTTTATATGAAGAATTCACACTTTCTTTTAGTTTTGAAGGTTTTTTTTGTATAATTTGTATAATTATTTTCTCTATCCATTCACCTTCTGGATATATGTTGAGATAGAGGTTGAAACTTCATGTTCTTTTTTTTGTGTTCATGGTTTCATCTTTCACATTTCAACTTTTGGAATTTTGCACTGTGTTCTAGGTGGATCACTTGCCTCAATATTCCAGTTTATTAAAGCACTCTCCAGTTCTATGCATTTTATTAATCAATCCTTCTAGTATAGGGTTTTCTTCACTTGGAAAAAGTTATAAATCATGGCAAATTACAGAGGATAACTGTATTAGTGTGTTTTCACACTACTATAAAGAATTACCTAAGACTGGGTAATTTATGAAGAAGAAAGTTTTAACTGACTCACAGTTCCACATGACTGGGAAGGCCTCAGGAAACTTACAATCATGGCAGAAGGGGAAGCAAGGACCTTCTTCACATGGCAGCAGGAGAGTGAGCAAGCTGGGAGGAAATGCTACACTTTAAAACCGTCGGCTCTTGTGAGAACTCACTACCATGAGAATAGCAAGAGATAAATCCACCCCCATGATCCAGTACTCTCCCACCAGGCCCCTCTTCTGACACGTGGGGATTACAATTCGAGATGAGATTTGGTTGGGGACACAGAGCCAAACCATATCAATAACATAGCAAACACTCATGTGCCCATTACTCAGAATTAATAAACATTAACCTTCTGTCACATTTGCTTTGGTTCCTTTTTAATAAAATAAATAAAATATTAACAATAAAAATTGCAGTCCCCTTTTGTTCACTTCGCTACTACTTTTTGCTCACTGTCCCCAAAGGAATTACTATCATAAACATGCACACTTTTCCATTTATTTTGGCTATAGTACATATAAATATGTGTGTGTGTGTGTATATATATATATATTTATATTCCACCATCCTCCGGTCTTTTTCTTTTCTTTTTTTTTTTTTTTTCAAGACTGTGTCTCACTCTTTTATCCATGCTGGTGTTATTATGGCTCACCACAGCCTCAATCGGCCAGGCTCAGGTGATTCTCCCACCTCACCCTCCTGAATAGCTGGGACTATAGGTGTGAACCACCATGCCAGGCTAATTTTGTTTTTTTAGATGGAGTTTCGCTCTTGTTGCCCAGGCTGGAGTACAATGGCACAATCTTGGCTCACCACAACCTCTGCCTCCCGTGTTCAAGCCATCCTCCTGCCTCCGCCTCCTGAGCAGCTGGGATTACAGGCATGCACCACCACGCCTGGCTAATTTTGTATTTTCAGTAGAGACAGGATTTCTCCATGTTGGTTAGGCTGGTCTCAAACTCCCAACCTCAGGTGATCCGCCTGCCTCAGCCTCCCAAGGTGCTGGGATTACAAGCTTGAGCCACCGTGCCCGATCTCAGCTAATTTTTTGTACAGACAGTGTTTCATTATGTTGCCCAGGCTGTTCTCAAATTTCTGGCCTCAAATGACCCTTTTGCCTTGGCCTCCCAAAGTACTGGGTTACAAACAGCCATGAGCCACCACACCTGGCCCCCTACATCTTTCATAGTTTTTTAAAAAACATATTTTAAGATAAAAAAATTTTAAGTAAATATTGAATTTACTTTTCTTAAGCTAGCTTTTTCACTCAACAATGAGTTTTGGGAAATTTACTTAGATTGTGGCATATCTAGCACATTTAAATGAACATGGATGGTCTTTCTTCATTTAAATAAACTAGGTATGCCACAATCTAAGTAAATAATAGATCTTTGTAGGGATACATACAATGAATTTATCCACCTAACGAATGATGGACATCAAAGTTGCTTCTGCGTTTTTTGTCATTAGAAGCTGTACAGCAGAGTACATAATGTGCATTTGTGCTTGTGTGAGAGTTTCTCTAAGGCTGGGGAATTGCTGATTTAAATATGCAAATAAATTTATTAGAAAAACATAACGTGTTCTAATAACTTATTAGAAAACTAATAATTTATTAGAAAAAGTTATGTTTTTCTAATAAATTTATTATGTGCATTTTATTTGAGCATACGAAAACTGTTGTTATGTCAAACCAACAATGTTTGAGAATCTGTGGCTCCCACAACTTCACCAACTCTAGATATTATCAAGAGTATTTTTCACTTGGGTAATCGGATGAATGGAAATTGTATCTTCTTTAGGGCTTTAAGTTTTATTATTCATAATGTTAATTTTCAAGAACTCTGAATATGACTTTTTGCAGAGGCTCTATCTATATATCTATCTATCATCTTTCTGGATATGCTGCTGTTTCAAATGTGTTTGACAATACTAATTACATGTATTATAAAGCGTTTCCCCCTCTGCTTCCCCATTGTAAGAATTCTGCTTCTCCGGATGTAAATTTCTCTGGAGCTGAAGTTGGTGCTTTCCTTTTTCCTTTTTTGTTTTTCTAAAAATTTTAGTGAATCTTGGCTACCTGCTGGTTCAGATTACTCGGGCTGGAATGGACTCCTCAGCTCTTGTGGGAATCCCTGTGCATTTGACTGGGTATGCAGGTGCTGGGTAGAGGAACCTGGCTCTGCTGCCGGTGTGGGCCAAGGGAAAGGTGTATGTGAGGGACTTGTGTTGCGAGCGTGAAGTTTCCTCCCCACTCTGGTGGCCACAGACAACTGGGGCCCTGCCTGGCTCCTCCCACCATTGAGGCCCCTCTGGGAGTCTCCCTTCATCAGAAGCCTGCACTAGTCTGGTCACCCTCCCATGGCCCAGCTCTTCCTCCACTTGCTACTTCTCGTCATGGTGCTTGTATTGGTTTGCTAGGGCTGCAGAACAAATACCACAGACCGCTGTTTGCTATTTCACAACTGGGTGGCTTTCACGACAGAAATCTGCTTCTCACAATTCTGAAGGTTAGATGTCTGAGATCAAAGTGTTGAAAAAGTTAATTTCCTCTGCAGTTTCTTTCCTTGGCTTGCAGATGGCGCCTTCTCCCTGTATCTTCATATGGTCTTCCACTGTGCGTATCTGTGGCCTCGTGTCCTCTTCTTATAAGGATCCCAGTCATATTGGACTAGGGCCCACACTACTGACTGCATTTTAACTTAATCACCTCTTTAAAGACCCTATCTCCAAATGCAGTCACATTCTGTGGTACTGGGGGTTAGGGCTTCAGTGCATGAATCTGACAAGCAGCAGGTGGGTGGGGAGCGGGCACAAGTTAGCCCATTCACAGTGCTATTCTAGAGTTCTGATAGAACATATCGTCTTTTATTGTGGAAGGACTCTGATTTTCCTATCTTATTTATGCCATAGCATACAAACTGGACAGTTTTATGTGAATGTTAGCTCATTTATTTAACTGGATTCTGCAATTAGATATTTAGTAAACTTCTTGTGGCTAAATACATGTTTGTAATTATTTCTCCTATATAAATTTTCATAATTCACATTAGCTGTAATATGATTGATGAATTAAGGAAAATTATTTGCATTATAAGGATTACTATTGGTTACAACTCAATTACTTAATAAGAATCAACACCAAACACGTAGTGGTGGGGGAACTGCTGAACAATTGGAATGAACCAAGAGAGTACTGGGTGCTGGTAAGAGTCACCTTTTTGATCTGGGTGCTGGTGATATGGGTATGTCCACTTGGTAAAAATGCGCCGAGCTATCTGCTTATAATATGTGCATATTTCTTTCTTTCTCTCTTTTTTTTTTTGGAGATGGATTCTCACTCTGTCACCCAGGCTGGAGTGCCGTGGCGCAATCTCGGCTCACTGCAACCTCTGTCTCCCAGGTTCAAGCAATTCTCCAGCCTTAGTCTCTTGAGTAGCTGGAATTACAGGTGCGCGCCACCACACCTGGCTAATTTTTGTATTTTTAGTAGAGATGGGATTTCACCATGTTGGTCAGGCTGGTCTCGAACTCCTGATGTCGTGATCTACCTGCCTCAGCCTCCCAAAGTGCTGGGATTACAGGCTTGGAGCCACCACGTCTGGCAATATGTGCATGCTTCTATATGGATGTTATACTTCAATGAACAGTAAAAGAAAGGGAACCCGTTGAATGGCAGCATAGAAACACAGTGCCTTGGAGTACTGGTTGCTCAGTTAGTGTTGCATTTTTTAAAACAGTTATGAATTATGTGCTGTGTGGCAATTTATTTCAATGGTCTGGTGGTTTTCAACTCCAGCCACACATTAGAATCATCTAGAGATGTGTTTTTTAAAAAATTCTGATTTAGCTGTCTGACCCTGCTCCAGATCAGCTAAATCAGAATCCCTGGGGGTGGAGCTCCACATCAGTATTTTTACAAAGCCTCCCAGCAGTTCTAATGTGCAGCCATGTTGGTGCACATCTGGCCCAGAAATGGAGTTATTTTGATCACCTGTATTCTTTTCAGATTTGATCTGTGATTTCAGATTCTTTGGTCAACTTAGGTCAATTGCTTTATTTTGCAACGATAAAAATGCACATACAGTTAAGATATACTTTATTATCAAAATTCCTGCAAGGAAAACAAGTCACTTTTTACTGTGTATGTGAAACTTTTAGTATCTACTCACCTCCTTTTTCAAAATATATAAATCATCGAAACAACTCCTTCATTTAATTAGGCAATTTTTGTAAGTTTGGGAATGTGATTATTGGGTTGTAGTAAAATGCAGAGTATTTCTTTAGGATGCATTCTTGGGAGTAAACTTGTCGGTTCAAATGAAAGGTTTATCTTACAGCTCTAGCATAGCTAAGTTGCCTGCTGAAATTCCCACTGGTAACATAAGGTAAGGCTGATTCCCTTTCTTCCTTTTTTTTGAGTTGGAATCTTGCTCTGTCACCCAGGCTGGGGTACAGTGGCACGATCACTGCAGCCTCAAACTCCTGGGCTCAAGTGACCCTTCCACTGCAGCCTCCCGAGGAGCTGGGACTGCAGGCATGCACAAATATGCCAAGCTCATTTTTAAATTTTTTGTAGAGATGGGTCTCACTGTGTTGCCCAGGCTGCTCACCTTTTTTTTCTTAAAGGAAAAATATGTTTATTACAAAAATTACAATTGTATATAAAATATTAAAGAGAAAATTAAAACCACCTGAAATCCTGCAATCCAGATAATCATCCTTAACATGTTGGTGACTCCCACCCCCCTGTCAGGTTATATACAGATTTATATGATATAAATGGTGGTGGTGAGTTGAACTCTTTTTTTTTTTAATTTTTTTTTTAAGAAAGAAAACGAGAGAAAAGAAAGAAAGAGTGAAAGAAAGAAAAAAAAAAGAATGTAAGAGAGAAAGAAAGAGGAAGAGAAAGAGGGAGAGAGAACGGGATTCTTGTTCTATTGCCCAGGCTAGAATGCAGTCTAAAAATGGGTATTAAAAACCTCT
>CAUYLG010032919.1:0-22543 GCA_963573385.1 Cacajao melanocephalus
TATTCCATGGTGTATATGTGCCATATTTGCTTTATCCAGTCTATCATTGATGGACATTTGGGTTGGTTCCAAGTCTTTGCTATTGTAAACAGTGCCGCAGTGAACATACGTGTGCATGTGTCTTTATAATAGAATGATTTATAATCCTTTGGGTATATACCCAGTAATGGGATTGCTGGGTCAAATGACATTTTTATTTCTAGATCCTTGAGGAATCACCACACTGTCTTCCACAGTGGTTGCACTAATTTACACTCCCACCAACAGTGTAAAAGTGTTCCTATTTCTCCACATCCTCTCCAGCGGCTGTTGTCTCCAGTTTTTTTAATGATCGCCATTCTAACTGGCATGAGATGGCATCTCAATGTGGTTTTGATTTGCATTTCTCTAGTGACCAGTGATGATGAGCATTTTCTCATAGGTTTGTTGGCTGCATAAATATCTTCTTTTAAAAAGTGTCTGTTCATATCCTTTGCCCAATTTTTGACTGGGTTGTTTGTTTTTTTCCTTGTAAATTTGTTTAAGTTCTTTGTAGATTCTGGATAATGGCCCTTTGTCACATGGGTAGATTGCAAAACGTTTTTCTCATTCTGTTGATTGCTGGTTCACTCTAATGACTGTTTCTTTTGCTGTGCAGAAGCTGTGGAGTTTAATTAGGTCCCATTTGTCTATTTTGGCTTTTGTTGCCATGCTTTTGGTGTTTTAGCCATGAAGTCCTTGCCTATGCCTATGTCCTGAATGGTTTTGCCTAGGTTTTCTTCTAGAGTTTTTATGGTATTAGGTCTTATGTTTAAATCTTCAATCCATCTGGAGTTATTTTTTAGGTTTATAGCAACAGTCATCAGTTATTTCTCATGGGTCTCTGCTAGCTGAGAGTCAGCTAATCTAGGCTGGATTGTCTAGGGGCTTGGCTCTGCCCCATGTGTCTCTCATCTTTCTCCTGGGATCAGTCTCTAGCTTGGAATGTTCTTTGCCTCCATGGCAAAGGCTCAAGGAGGACAGTAGAAATACCTCATACTATTGTCCCAAACAAGTCATATAACTACATCCAATGGCAAGAAGTGTGGAAAATATGCCCCAATTCAAATGGGAAGTACTTCAAAGTCATATGGTGAAGCCTGGCTACATAGAGGGGTGAAGAACAAAGACAATAATACAATATATCCCAATTCTTGTGGAAGGCGAAATGGTATGCTGACCTACAAATCAAGTTGCTGAGAGCAAGAGAGAGGAACAATACTCTTCAGGCTCAGAAGGGTTCAGCCCCTTGAAAAGTCTCTGCTAAAAACCTAGAAATTCAACCCTGGTAGAAGAATCCAGGTGTCAAGAGGGCAAAAAACAGACAGCAGGGGATGGCTCATTCCCCACGAGGTGGAGGTAAAGGGGATCTCAAAAACTAGTGGATAGCAGGTCAAAGTCAGCATAACCCGAGGTATGACTTGGGTTAGTGTCGCCCAGGAACAAAGGTCTATGTGCTGCTTCCTCCCGAGCCACTGATCTCTAACAGGTGGGTAAATGCTTGATACAAGACATCAGTGTGTTGGGGGCGCTAAATTCTGAGACAGGTTTTCCCTTTGCTTGCCCTAGGGATTTCATTCCACCTGGGAACAGGAGCTGAGCCATCCCCAGGAGCACTGGATCACCCTGACTCCAGACCTCCTCCTACCAATTTCCATATTCAAACAACGTTTACAGCACTGTCTATGTGCCAGGTGTAGGGGGTGGGAAGGAAGAGATCCCTATTAGAGAAGAATGCCAGGAGCAGACTGGTTCCCCACAGTGCATGGTGCGGTCTCAGAGGTGTGTTCACAGGTCAGAGCTGGGAGCAGCTAACTGCTGGCGATTCAAGACGGTTTCCCACAAAGCGAACTGCATCTCAAGAGATGATAGAAGCGTGCCAAGGAGATGAGGGAGATGCTCTGCATGCATCCCACGCACAAATGGGGTGTGTCCCCACCTGATGTGTTGGGAAACGTGAGGGCACCTTGGTCAGCAGAACATAGAGTACACAGGCACCAGCCTTCAGCAGATGACTGAGTGGCGGCTGGTCACACAGGGCCCTTAGGCTGCAGGACGGGGATCTGGACCACCTTCTCTAAGCCATGGAAAGTCACTGAAGGAGGAGACTTGTAGCTATAACTTTTCCAAACATAAAGCCCAGAGGGTGGGCCCTGGCATGCAGTGGAGTGGGGAGAGCTGACCCCACATTATTCTAAAACTGGGATTCCGCTGTAGCAGGCTGGGCGACTGACTTAGAAGCAGGTCATTGGTTTTGAGGGAGAGCAAGGTAGTCCCCACAACATCATTTCTTTAAGAATCTATGTCATTTTTTCCGAGAATTAAACTTCTGCTTTTCTCCAGGAATGGGGCTGACAGGGTGCTCTCACCCAGTGACAGTCCCCACTCTGGCATGCAGCTGACTCTGAGGCAGGTTCTTCTCCAGGCTCTTCCTGAGAGTGAACACATTTAATTCTCACTACAACCCTCTGAGGCCGATACGATTATTATAACCATTTTATAGACAAGTAAACTGAGACACAAACTGTCAGGTCACTGGACCCCCTGAGAAGCAGACCATAATGGCCAGGTTGGGGTAAGCGGGTGGAGACTCGTCTGCAAGTTCAATGAAACCTGCAGACCCATCTTCGCTGAAGCCCGTGATGCTCACTTCCTCCTTTCACAGGGCTTCCTCCTTGGGGGTGCTAAAACTTCTCCCGATCTCCAGAAGCCGGCAGAATCAAGCTCTTCTCACCAGAAGGATTATTTCCAGTTACATTAGCATTAATGTGCAATAAAATGTTTATCCATGTTGAAAGAATAACCTGTACAAGAAATCCTTTCTCAGAAGGACCTTGAGGTGTCAGGCATTGCCAGCCTTCTGCACGGGGCTGGTTACTGACTTGGGGAATAGGGGACATGTGTGACTGCTCATTCATCTGGTCTGACTTGTTAAGAGCTGCCTCAGAGTGTTCTGTGAGAAAGGGGGACTTGCTCACTGAGCCCAGGAACTCTGGCTCCAGCTGTCCTTGCTCGGTGTGGGAGTGGATGGTAGCTCTGACACCTCCGTGGGAGCCGGGGCTGCACCCGCCAAGGTTCACATGGAGGAACGGGCTCGTGTCTTCAGAGAGCTCAGTGTGCCTGCAGCCTGCTTTGCATGTCTTTCCTTCGTCAAGCCCTTTTCTGAGGAGCGTGGAAAGCGAGGGTATCCTAATTGGCTTGCATGTAAACCGCCTTGGAGTGGATGGAGTTTCTCTTCAACCCAAGCCATAGGAAGCTCGTGGCTTTTGTTCTCAGCCTCCAGAAAGTTAAAGGAGCAGATCCACCTGCTCTGCCTCGGTGGTGAACCTGCACCTCCCATCTCATGGGGCCCAGGGCGGCCCCTCTCTGAGGAACTGTGGTATTTCAGGAAAGGGTAATTGAGCTGAAAATGAGGTGGAATGCTCTTTTCCAGGCTGTACTCTCTTATGCCTCCTGCTTGCCAGGACAGGCCCAGAAGGAAATCATAAAATGACACGATCCTGTCAGAAATCTCAACCGTGGGCTGGAGATCATTCATTCCTCATGATGCAAGAATGACTTTTAGCCTGCTCATAAAGAATCTTAAAAAATAAAATCCAGGATAAAGTGCAGTGGCTCACACCTGTAATCCCAGCACACTGGGAGGCTGAGGCAGGAGGATCACTTGAGCCCAGGAGTTTGAGAAGGGCTGCCTAGGCAACAAGGCAAAACCCCATCTCTATCAAGAAATGCAAAAATTAGCTGGGCAGGATGGTATCACTTGTAGTCCCAGATACTCGAGAGGCTGAGGCAGGAGGATCACCTGAGCATGGAGATCGAGGCTGCGGCGCCATGATAGCGTCACTGTGCTCCAGTCTAGGTGACAGAGCAAGACCCTGTCTCAAAAGAAAACAAAAAACTCAGCCTCAAACTGCTCCACTGTAGTGCCCTCCAGTGGAAATACTCACCGAGACCCCTCCATTTTCCCTGTACCTGTGACCCCGCCACATCTCAGCTTCTCACACCCACAGTGAAGGCAGATGGAAAGGGTCCCAGGGCCCTGAGGAACCCCCCACCAAATGCACTTTCTATGTGAGCTGTTCTTTTTAGATTTGAACAGATAACTGAGAATTTAATTCAGAGGAATGTTACCCAGAGTCCTAAGGCCAGTCCATTATCTGGTCACAGGTCACAGCAGTCCAGGAGGGACAAACAGGAGAGCTGGCTCTTTCTGAGGAGCTGGGGGAGGATTTGGCATTTTTGTTCTCCCTGGTGTGCCCTGTAGAAGCAAAAACTTGGCAATGGTGCTGCCCGGACCGCCCCTGCCTCAGCCTCAGGGCAGTAGACTGGCCTGCTCTCCTGCAGATTTCAGAGTGAAGGAATGCGGGCAGCCAGGGAGTAAATGGCAGCTCAGCTCTTCTCTGTCTCTGAGCTCACTCTGCCCTCAGATGAGCTCACAGAGAAGATTCTGCAGGTGTCCTGTTATCTCAGAGATCTGCCTTTGTCCTCAAGCTTCCATTTGCCTTTGCCATAGAAAATATAGGAAGATTATCCTCAGTCACAGCAAATGCACTGTGGTCTTCATGTGTGTTTTCCAAGAGTGAAGCCTGAGGGTAGCACTGGGGGCAGGTAATATATCTGAAAGGAAACCAGGGAACACCCCGAGGGAGTGGAGGAAGGAGGTAGAGAAGGAAGAAATGTTAGTAAAATGGGGTCGATGAACAGTTGGTGGATGAAGAAAATGTTGAACATATACAATATGAAATGCTATGCAGCCATAACAAAGAATTAAATCATGCTATTTCTTTTCTTTTTGACCTGTAAAGATGCTGCCGCAAGGCTGAAGACAGAGATCCAATTTGCTACCGCATGTTCTCACTCATAAGTGGGTGTTGAACAATGAGAACACATGGACTCAGGGAGGGGAATGTCACACACTGGGGCCTATTGGGGGGTGGGGAGGGGATAGGGGAGGGATAGCAGTGGGTGGGAGGATTGGGGAGGGATAACATTAAGAGAAATACCTGACACAGGTGATGGGGGGATGGGTGCAGCAAACCACCATGGCATGTGTATAACTATGTAACAATCCTGCACGATCTGCACATGTACCCCAGAACTTAAAGTATATCAAAAAGAAAAAAAAAAAAGAAATCCAGTTTGCAAAGAATTTAGTTTCCTACCGCTAAACCTATAATCTCTCTATACCCCGGTGTTTTAAAGGAGAAAGAGAAAAAAGAAGCATTATAGTTGGCTCAAAGCATATAGTTGGCTCCAAGGGATGTCTGAGTGGACCCAAATCAAGGTCACCCATGCCAATCCCTTCCCATTGCTTTGAGACCCCCTCAAACCCACCCATTCTTTAAGCTGAACTGGGGCCCCCTCTTCCAGAAAGACTTGCCAGGCTACACAGTCCACAGAGCTCTCTTCTCTGCATTCCCAGGACAGAAATGCAAGCAGGCGTCTGCATAGGTGTCTGCCCCAAGGGGCTGAAGTGGCTCCCCAGAGTCTGAGGCTGCTTTCTGGCTTAGCGGAAGAAATCCCAGGGATTGATTCGAGAGGCTGCCAGGGAGGAGAACAAAGGCAGAGTATTTCCAGAACGCGACCAGACTCACCTCTTCCTCTCCTTTGTCAGGAAGCAGAGGACTATGCCAGGTCGTCTCTGAGACCCTGACTAGAGCAGGCCCGGGACCAGGCAGGTAAAATTCACAGGGACAAAAAAAAAAAAAAAAATGTCTGTCACTGTATCCAGGGCTGGTCTCAGGCCAAGAAGAGGGCAAGGCCACCAGCCATCCAGACTTACAGAACAGTTACAGTAAGAGCACAAAGAGTCCCAGATACCTTTCACTCGGAGACCCCAAATTTGAGCATTTTTACTATCTCTGCTCTCCTCTCTCTCTCTCTTTCTCTTTCTCTCTCTCTCTTTCTCTCTCTCTCTCTCTGTTCACCTTCACCCCTAAAGACTTCAGGGCATGTAAAAACAAGAACATTCTCTCATATAACTACAAAAATTATCAAAATCAGAAAATTAAGACCAATACAAACCTATTATCTAATCTACAGACCTTATTCAGATTTCACTAATCGTACCATTAAAGTCCCTCGTGGAGGCAAAAGAAGCCGCAAGGTCATGTTGCCCTTTGCTGACATCTCCCTGGCCTCCCTTCACCTGGAGCACCCCCTACCTTCGTTTACATTCTACGGCCTGGACATCTGATCACTCCAGATTAGGTTCATAGAATGACCCTCCGTTTGGGTGGGCTGTTTTTAAACGTGCATCACAGGCAAATCCTCACTCTCTTTGCCAAAAGAAGCTGCCCTATTAGGCATGTGTCTTATTTAAATCTCAAGACGCTAGTTCTGCTTTGATAGATGAATAGGAACCATAGTTTTTGGCAGGCCTGCAGTTCTGTGATTCATGTTTGTTAAAGCAGCAGCAGCCTTTTCTCCCCTTTCTCTCTCTACTCAGGGAATTGTTTTCTTGTTCTCACCTTTGCCCTTCCACTAAGACTGCTTGGGCGTGAGGACCCATGTCGCCAGCAAAACTGAGATCCCAGAGCCTGCCTGCGGTTCCCAGCAGCAAGGATCATTCTGAACGACAATTAAGAACGTATTTTTCCATATGGGAAAATATCAGGCCTTCAGTACAGCGTGACTTCACAGCCCCCAGCGAGGCCCAGGTCTCAGAGCTGACAGTCATCAGAACCCCAGCACCATGGGGAGTTAAGACCACAGTGAAACCCTTAGAGGCGTACATCGTAAGTAAGCGGAACTCTGCGGCAATCAAGGAGTCGGCACGAATCTGGTTTGCATTGCCGTGAGGGGGCTGGAGAATAAGTCAGTGGATACAAATATTAGTCTGAGTCACCAGCCCTTCTTACATAGGCCTTAGGTTTGAGGCCAGCTTGAGCATAAAATGTAAGCTCATCGGGCTTCATCCCTTGAGCCCTTCCTCTTCCTCCCTGGCTCATCCACCTCCTCAGTTCAAATCCACGCAACACGATTCAATTCCAGCAATATATGTTTAAGATGCTTTGGTGCTGGGCTGGGCCAGGCTGTGCCTGCCTAGGACAATGCCTCTAGCCTCTAGGCCCGTGCACCACAAATACCTCTTCTCCTGTAGCTGCTGAACTGCCCTGGCCTATAGCCCCTAACTTCATGTGCCCATCCGTTAGGACACCTTGATGTCTGTCCCCATTGTCCTGGTCTCCCCTAGCCCACCTACGTGTGTTTCTCCTGGCTTCCCACATGCCACCTACTTGAATAAAGGAAGCGCTCCCTTATCCCACTTCCTCAGCCCTGCCCCCTGTCGTGAGACTGCTGGTGGAGCCCCTCTCTTCTGATGCCTGGCTGCACTGGGTCTGTCTCATGCCCTGCCAGTGTCTGTCCTCCTGGGGAGCATTCAGGGCTGCTGATCAGAACTCCACTTGGGCTTCCAGCAGGGTGTTGGCTGCCAGTTGGAATGGTGGGGCCAGGCCACAGATCAGACATGGACCCACCATGGCAGGCTGCAATTCCAGTGAGCCTAATGAAATCTCATGCTTCGTGATTCAGAAAGTTTTCTCCCATGCCCAGGGCTCCTGGGCTGTTTGTAGCCGGCAGCCTCCTGGCTCCCGTACTGTGGGAGGTTTAGTCTTTAGATATAACCTGGCTTGCTGGAGGGAAAATTTCCAGCCTCCAGGGATCAGTGAAGTCAAACTCACATTGTCTATATCATGCAATCTCATCTGCTCTTTCCCTCCAAGCAGATGTGGGTCAGTCCAGGGTGGGAAATACCCCAACAAACATATTAGGGCTCAGAGTTTCTGAGAAAGCCTCTCCCACGCCAGTGGCTGTCTGACTTGCTTCTGGGAAAAGCAGCTGACAGCTCACTCAGTCTCTCTTGCCCCACAGACTCACAGGGCCCTCTCCTGGGGTGGAAGGGGCCAGAAGCAGCTCTGAGGACTGGGCTGTTCAGCCCAGCAGGCCACGCATTTCAAACTTTCTACCTGAGCTCCAAATGAGGCCATGTGGGTCACTGTAAAAACCTCACACGTGTGCAAAGGAAACATTTAAAATACCCTACCCATTTTATAGACTCATTTTGTTCATTTCGAAATGCATTTAGTGCCTGTGGAATGGAAACGGCTGCAGCCTCGGAAACGTCCACGTGCACATGCATGCACAGACACGCACACACAGACACAGGCCTCAGGCACAAACAGGCACTCACACTCACACACGCATCCACAGCCCTTCTTGATTAGCTTCGGGGTGTTCTTATTCTCTCATGGAATTTACACTGACCAACTGTTCCTCTTGCCACTCCCTTTAGTTAAGAGACTCCTGGGAAGGAGATTTCTGTATTCCCTGCCTAATTTGAAGTCCATAGACCAAGCTTTTTTTTTTTTTTTTTTTTAAAGTGTGTGAACGTTCAAATGGCCTTCAGGCAAACATTCTCTTCTTTCAGAACTACAAGAAAACACAATTCTGTGCGTGAGATCTTGCTGTAACCTAGAAATCCCAATACAGCAGCGTCAGTCAGTCCCTGCGGTCAAAGCCAGCTCTCCTGCAAGGGTCAAAAGGTTTTCAAAAGAATATGCCTGTAACTTCAACCTCTGGACTTGCCCATCTGTTATCTTGGGATAAGGTGGGAGACTTCGTGTAGCCCTCCATAGTGTGGGGGTGGGGCCAGTTCTGGGGGCTCTGGGTCATCAGCTCACACATTGTGAGACTCTCCTTCAAAGAAGGACGGGCTGCCCAGCCACAGGAGTGCCTGGTCAGCAGGGGCTTCCGCCAATTACTCCTTCAATTCTGGCTCCACTGCACAGAACCTCCTCGCATGAGGCAGCCTGCTGCTGGTGACAGGACTAGGCGGATATGAAGGCTACCACTTGGGCCACAGGGCCAGCAGATTGAAGGAGAAAGGTTCATGTGAGTGTGACAGTGTTGATAAGCATGGATTGATAAGGCTAAGTTATTTATTAAAAAGAATAAAATAATAATCATCATAGTAATTAGAGTCACTCAAAACCCTACTTCCAGGGACAAACATTATAGTATATCTATATATTTCCTTCCAGCTTTTCTCATGCCTATGTCTACACGGCTGTAGCCTGGACATTTTTTCACAAATGTGAAACGATATCCCCATCCATAGATTCGAATCTTGCTTTTACCCCTTGACATTCTAATGAGCATTTTCCCATAACAAGATGAAGATTTCTCATCAGAGCTCAATTCTGATCCAAACAGCGATGAAAAAAAGATTGGCCTTTGCAAATTATTTTCATGTATAGCCTTTATTTCTTGGCCCTGCTTCATAACCAGGATGTAGCTAGATTCCACCACTATGGAATGGAAAGAAGGACAGGGCCCTGGGGGCAGGCACCAGGAGCCCCCACCCCTACCTGTCACCTTCTGGCTAAATGAGCAAATCACAGGCATTCCCACCTCCATGGCTTCCTCTACGTGGTGGCTTCCTCTACGTGGGAGCAATTATGTGCCATCTCCATGAAGGTGGTAGATCACCTGATGTCTTAGGATCCCCTTCACTCATTCAGAGCAATGTATTAAGACTGTAAGCCTGTTGCAAGAAGGACCCTGGGCTACAATGGAGGGCAGACTTATTTCTTGCCCCCACGAAATTATTTTCTCTAAAAGTATGATCCTTTTGGTCTATTCGTACACAGTAACAGAAAAAGAAGGGACGTGATCTCCAATACTTAGTATTAGATGTCATCTGACCAAATTCTCTCTTATCACAGACCCAAGGAGTTTGGGTGGTACGCAGAGGTCTTGCAGTTAGTCAGTTCTCAGTCCATGTGACTCAGTGTTCTTAGTGACCGGCCATGACACATAAACTGTGTAAATGGCTTGTTTATTATGGTGCCTACCGTGCTAGAATGTGTTTCCCCAAATGTGTCCCCAGGAAGTGCTGGTTGCATTGGAGTGTGAAAAGGGTACTATAAGAAGGGGCTCAGTTATTAAATAAGTTTGGCTTAGGCTAGCTTAGAAAAGGTATGCCGGATTCTTTCCTGCAGCCCTTATAAGAGTTTTAGCATGCAATATGTTCTGCAAAACTGTCAAGGGGAGGAGGTTATGTATCTGTTTTACAAAATTATTTCACAAAACAGAAAAACACATAGTGTGAGAACCCTGTTCTGAAATTGCACTGCCCCTTTTAGCTAAGCCCCTCTAATTCAGACAAAATTGCTGAAAACGCCATCCAAATGACAAACGGTTTCTTATAAAAAAAAGTCATCGTTTCTTAAGAAATCCAAAACACAAAATGTTTCCAACTTTGAAATCCAGCTTGACACATTTGATTAATAAAGATTCTTTCTAATTAGAAGCACCATGGTCTATTAGGACCTAAGAGCAATTTGTTAGCATCCTAAGTAGATTGAACACCCTCTCAGCAGTCACATTTTCAATTATTTTTGTTTGAGACTTTGACTTGTCTCCCAATATTTATTCTCCTTTTCTCCTTATTATTCATAGAACCCCTATGTCCCTAGATATTTCCCAGACTCCCTTGCAGCTAGGTGAGTCCCTGAGGCTAAGATTTGTGGGTGAAATTGACCAGAAAGAACATGTACAACCACGTAGTCTTGTCGTTCAAAGGTAGCTGTTTGCTCTGCACATTCTCTTTCCCTTCCCAGTGGCTGGAGTACAGATAAGGCAATGCTGGGCCAGCTTCAAGCGTGTGGTGGAAATTAATGTGACTGTGATAGTATTGATAAGCATGGATTGATAAGGTTAAGTTATTCACTAAAAAGAATAAAACCATGCTACTGGCTTTGGAGAAAAGAAGAAGCTTTATTGTGAGGTCAGCTGGTAAGGAGACAGGAGGCACAGCTCAAAGCTGTCTCCTTGATCTGGGGTCTGGGACAAGTTTTATGGTTTACGGAGGACAGGTTTGGCACAGAAGTGCTGGTGGGGCAGGTTTCTATTGGAGGCCTTCAAACCTGGCCGTTTATGGTAAGTATGGAATAGTAGATTTCAGCAGTGGATCTTCCTGGTTAATGGACCCTTCACTTCTGAAAGGGTTCCAGTGTTCAGATTCCAGTGATGCTCTGGCCTTCTTAATTCTGCAGAGGATACGTTGGTGCTGGGTGTTGTCACAGGTCAAAGCTTTTTCACTGCACATGCCCTAGCTGCCTAACTTGCAACTTCTTGGCTCTGTAACTGTATAATAACTTATAATTCTGCTATCGACCGAGTAGGTCCAGTTACAATGAAACGCTGCAGTTACAGCCACACCTCGGGGTCTAGTGGAGCAAGACACCGGAAGGAACCCAGATGCCCACACTGCCAATTGTCTTCTAGTATCCATTTGCCACCTTTTTCTTTTAGTGAGAGAATGTGCCTCTGTCCTCTATCCCAGTACATGGTTACCCAGCTCAAGACTGCATGTCCTAGACTCTGGTAGCTCCATGTAGCTGAAGTGTGCCCAGTGGTCTATGAACAGAAGTGAGAAGTGCAGCTACCTGGTTGTGCATTTAAAAGGACATTGCTTCTCCTTCACCCCTTCAGGCCCTCTCCACATCCTGGAGTCAGATATTTCAATCATGAGCCGTGTTGAGCCATGAAGATGGAAGCACACCATGGGATAAGAGAGCAAGGCCACACGGTGTCTGAGTTCCTGGATCATTTGGGAAAGAAAGTTACGCTGCTCCACTGGATCGCGAACTCATCTGGACTTATGTCTGAGAGAAACACACTTCCATTTTACTTACACTGCTCTTACTTGCTCTATTTTAAAGCACCTAGACCTGTATTTTAGCTACTATTCCTCCCTTATGCTTCACTGATTTGGAGATTATTTTTATGCTGGTCTATCTCTATACTTTGGGTCTGGTATATGAATACTAATGAACTTACTTGGAACCACTAAAAAAATCATCTATTGGCCTTGAAATATTGAAAATGCTGTGGTCCTAGCAATCCCATTACTGGGTATATACCCAAAGGATTATAAATCATTCTACTACAAAGACACATGCACACGTATGTTTGCTGAAGCACTGTTCACAATAGCAAAGACTTGGAATCAACCCAAATGCCCATCAGTGATAGACTGGATAAAGAAAATGCAGCACCTAGACACCATGGAATACTATGCAGCCATAAAAAATGATGAGTTCATGTCCTTTGCAAGGACATGGATGAAGCTGGAAACCATCATTTTCATCAAACTAACACAGGAACAGAAATCCAAACACCGCATATACTCACTAATAAGATGGAGTTGAACAATGAGATCATATGGACACAGGGAAGGGAATATCACACACTGGGGCCTGTTGGGGGCTTGGGGGTAAAGGGAAGGAGAGCATTAGGACAAATACCTAATGCATGCAGGGATTAAAACCTAGATGGCGGATTGATAGGTGCGGCAAACCACCATGAACCATGTATACTTACATAACAAACTTGCACGTTCTGCACGTGTATCCCAGAACTTAAAGTAAAATAACAATAATAAAATAAACTGCCATACAATAAGAGAAAATTGAATATGGTTCTCTTTCAAAAAAAAAAAAGAAGAAGAAAATGCTATGATCCTTTTTCACTTTAAGTATGCACTATATATATGTATATTTAAATTTAATTCAGGCCCCTGTTGTGTGTAGCGTGCATTTAAATCACTGTGAATTATCTTCTCTGTAAGCATGACTTCAGTTGGATGTAGTGCTCTCTCCCTTTCCTATTCGTTTTTTAAATATTTTTCTTTGGGTCTCAAAAGAGTTTTAAATGCTACAAACTTGAGCCAAGTACTAATGAGGGTCCATTTGCATTTCCTTTCCTCTGTGTTTTAGCCAACTTTTCATTCTTGCTAACTAAAGCTGATGTGGTGCTTTTCTCTACTAACTGGTTCCAATTCCTTAAGTTCTTTTCTTGGCTCATCCAAGTGATCTGCAGCTGCTGTACAGCTAATAAACTGCCATGCCTTTTTATTTTATTTCTCTTTTATGTGCACTATTAATCCCAAGCCAGTTTTCACCCTAATTAGTGTCCTTGTTTTTTGCATCTTCCAAATTAGAGTCGTTTCTATTTCTCGTTTTAAAGAGTGCAAATTGCAAAGTATTATCAAGATGGAAGCATTTTGGGGTCAGGACCTCATTTCCACGATTCTCCGTAGGACTCAGCGGTACCCAGAGACAACGGCATCATTCCCAACCCCACGGAGACCTTGTTTATGAGCAGTGGACCAAGGAGTCTCATCGGAACCTGCAGGACTGGTTCCTCCCTTGTTCCATTTAGCAGTGTAGACATGGTCCAATTGTACGCAATTTGACAGTCGCTACTTGGAATACATGTTAAAACGCTTTCGTTTTTCCCAATGACTTCCTCGTCCACAGGCCAGCCAGGTTTTCCACAGGACCTGATCTAGCCTCAAATATTTCCCATCCGTTCTTCAGCCATTTGGCTGCTTCATGTGTGCTTAACACACTATTTGGAGCATCCACTTCCGTTCTTCCAATAAACCCATAAAATGTTTCTCCACACACAAAAGTGAAGCCCTTAGTTACTTTTCTTTTCTGGACTTCCTTCTGCCACATCCCTCATCAGGGCAGGTTCTGGGCTGTGCCTTCCCAGAGCCGCCTTTGGCACTGAGGACTTGAGACTCGAGCCCCTGGTGGCTGAGTATGATGTGGCTGGCAGCCCTCAGTCATTCCTGCAGAGGGAGGATGCTGGATTTTAGTTTCCTGCTCGAACCGCTTAACATTTACCAGCTCTACTCAGGGCAAGAGAAGATTTCTAGGCTAACTCTGAAGCCCTGTAGATCCCAGGTTTTCATGCGGTGGTTTTACCTTCTCCTCTTTTTTACTGACTAACAGCAGTAGCCTTAGGGGTCTTTCAATGACAATCATTCTTCCTCTTGGGCTCCCCACCCCAAGTGCATGCATATCTCAAAGACGGTGAAGCTGCAAGTTTCCTCACTCAGTGCCACCTTCCTGCCTCCCAGTGGCATCCGGAATGATGCTTAGAATTTTCTGCAGCCCACGCCCGGACACCTTGGAGCTTTTGCTTCCAGTAAAGGACTGCCTGTTTGCCCTGAGGGTGTGCACCGACGGGAGAACATTGTGCCTTGCTGCCTCTGAGACCACCAGAGGCCGGTCCTGTCATCACACAGTCCACACAGTCTTGCTCACCTGCGTCTAATTTTCCCTGCATTTTGCAACCTTTCTTCAGACGTTGTGTTCAGATCATTTTCCATTTTTGTAATTTCTTGACTCTGTTTCTTGTTTTCTTAAAGTCTAGGAAGACAGGAGGCAGAGGAACATCCTGCTTTCCTTCCAGCACCTCTCACAAGGCCCAGCCGGCTCCTTGGCGATGCAGGGCCACGTCGTCATCACTCCTCACAGTCCCTGCCACAGTTCTTGTGTGCTGCAGATCACGTGGGCAAACCGACACCTTCCCGTCTACTCCAGCTGCTTCCTCGCTGTCCTCCACCTGCCCACACCTACAAGACAGCATCATACAGGTCTCTTCATTATTTAAAATTTATTTTTTTATGCTACTGCAGAACAGATACATGTGCGACATTTGTTTCACAAAGTGCATCGTCATTTTCATGTTTGGTCATGGATTGAAGTGTTTATAATAACGTCATAAGCAGTGACACTGGGACACACACATGAATTTGCGCTCCTCCTGTGTCTGCCTTTGGGACCATGGACCGTCCGTCTCTCAGACCGGGTATGAGGTGTTCAGTCTGGACTGGCGAGGTCCACCCCAGCTGCATGCGGGCTGCTTGCTCTTCACTGGACCTGTGTTTATACCGTAACCTAAATCCACACTTCAAACCCTTAACCACAAACTACACCAGTTCCAGGAACCACTCTCCCTGGGCTTCTCACAGGCACAGTCTTCCATTACAACTAAGTGAAAGAGAAAGCAAACAAAATATATTCTATTTCTCTCCAGTCTTTTGCTCTTGCTGTCTCACCTGTCTATTTCCATGAGTGCCTTCCTATTTGGTTGAAGACTTGAGCGTGCTCTCTGGCTACCCACCTTAGAGCTTAGCTTGATTATCCTCCAGAGCCACAGAGAGAAAAGCCAAGGCAAGTCAAGGTTAAAGGCTCCGTTCCTTGCAAGAAATGCAGGGAGACAGCACTGATGAGCATGCCGGCCCAGGAGGGCCGACACTGAGGGTGAGCTCGGCTCCTCACTGTTCCCTGCCTGCCTCCCTGTCCTCACCTGTAAAGTAAGAGGCTTGAACACTGTGATACCAGGGTGCTGGTGATTATCACGGTACAGCTGATATGCTTTTGTGCTCCAAACTGTCTGCTCTCCAGTTGATAAAATCATGGGGTTGTTTGGGGAATGGTACTTAGCTATTAATTAATAGCAAGAAATAAATATATATCAAGGATTACATTCAGCCTAACCAAAGAGAGCGAAGAACTGGATCAATGCTTAGTGAGCACCAGCAGCCTGCGGTACCACACTGTGTCTGTCAGTTGGTGGGGAGGAAGGACTACCGTGTGGCCAGGATGGTCTGAGAAGGCCTCAACCCAGGTTTTGTTATTGTTATTTGTTAATATGCAAGCAATCTGAAGTTTCCAGAAGAGTTTCAAGGACAAATCCAATACATTTTTTTTCCTTGAACCATTTGAGAGTAAGTTGCAGACTTGATGCCGTACCAGCTTCCACTACCCTCATAATCACAACACAACCGTCAAATCAGAAAGCCAGCATCGACGCCTGCCTATCACCTTAGAGTTGAACTCCACTGAAATGCCTCCAGTTGTCCCAGCACAGTGAAGCCGTCTGTAGCAAAAGGATACAGGTCGGAATCACAGACCACATTTCGTTTGGTGTTTTCCATTTGTGGGATGTCCTTGGTCGTTCTTCACTTGCATGAACTTGATGGTTTTGAAGAGGTCAGACCAGTTACATGGTAGGGTGTCCCACGTTTTGGATTTGTCTGATGTTTCCTCAGGATTAAATTCAGGTTCTGCATCGCTGATAAGAATTCCAGGAAAGTAACACTGGTCCTCACTGCATCGTTTCATGTGGTGGACAATTTTGATTTGTCCCATTGCTGATGGTGGAGTATTTTTGAGGGCTTGGTGTTCAGCTTCTGGCCATCCATGCATCCCAGGCAGAAAGCAATGACTTAGGTTGCTCATCTATGACGCATATGGTAATACACACTCCTCCTCAGTGGGACAAGAGAGGGTATGGTGGGAGAAGGTTATATGGAGTTTGGACACATTTTAAACCTGATCTCTTAGTCTGAGGCTGTGGACTTGCAGACCAAAGAATGACACTATCTACAATTTACCTGACGAGAAATAAGCAGGCTTGGATTCTCTATGTTTTCCAGTGCAAAGTTGTTTTAATAGTGACAGAATAACTTGAACACAAAATTTACTATCAGTTTATCAACATTTAGTTTATTCCTATTGATTCTCATTTGTGGCAAAAATGTAAATAACCATAAGCTTTCTATGTCTAAAAAAAGAAATAATGCCTTGACTTAAAAATTGAGAGTGCTTTTCCCAGGAGTAGAAAAAACTGAATCCAACATAACTTCTGGGCTCTGAAATGCAAGGAAAGCGCAGGGGCCTAAACCCATGAATTAACTTTCAAAGAAAAACAATTCCAACAGATCCAATGAAATATTCATTTATTGTCAAATGATAGCCCCTTAGAAAAATCTGCCATCTGAAGGCTCATGAAATAAGATTACCAGGACTCCTTAGTTCCTGGTATTCAATTATCAAACCAGCAATTTTTTAAAATATTTGGCTCAAACCTTGGAAAACTATGCAATTGTACAATTTGCAATGAGACAATATGGTTGATCTAAATGCCAGAATAAAACACAGGGAATGAATTGACTTTTAAAAACTGGATCAAAATAAGTTCTTCTATTACTAGTACTATAGTTAAGTAAGAAATACTTATTCAATTCCTGGGGGGAATGGAAAGGCAGTTGTATTCAATTGCCACATCCAATGTATGGGACGTTAATCTGTCTCCTGAAGAATACCCCTTTGAGACTAGATCTTAGTCTGTAGATCAAGGAAGCAAGATCCTGGCCTGGCAGTGCCTGGCACATAGTAGGCATGAGATCCCACCCTGTATGAAAAAGAGGAATGAATAGATTAGTTATCTTTAATACCAGGGGCTCCAGTGGTCAGGGATGTAAAACACTAAGGGGTAGGGCTTCTTTATGTTTCTCTTGGAGGATTTACTCCTCTATCCCTGTCTGCATATGACCACTTAGTAAGCCAAGCACACACAGCCATCAAGCCCATTATGTGCTGGTCACTTTGCTTTTCATAGAGATACAAGGGGATAATCAGATAAGGCCCCTACATTTGAGGGATGCAGAGGCATGGGGGGAAGAAGAACAGATGCATACATGATACCAAATTACAAGCAATGGCATTAAGTGCCCAGAGTGAAGAATAAAGTGCTGTTAGGGAGATAACTAATGTCACCAGCTAGGTGATTCCAGGACAGTCTCATTGAAGAACGGACACAAAAACGCATAACTGAAATAAACCACCTGTTTATGTCCTGCCCCTGTTCTTTGAGCATAACCAACTTCTCCCATGAAAGAGGCGCTTCTGGCCTCCATTCCCTGTTCATTCTAAGAGACTCTGCTCCCTTGACCATGATTGGACCAAGACGGGGCATACACCCATCTCGAGACACCAGTCAGTATTCTCCTTGGTAAAACCAAATACAAGTCATGACCATACTTAAGTGAAGAAGGCCTAGGAGTCCCTGATGCTCCAGCCCCAAGCAGCCCACGCTCCCTCCTGAGCCTGGCTTTCCAGAGCTCCCTGGACTCCATGACATGCCCCAGGACTCTACCTATAAATCCCCTCTGCTGCTTAAGTTTACTTAAAGTTGAATTCTGTTACTTTCAAGAAAGAAACTAAACCTTGACAAAGTGCAAGAGGAAGGAAGAACCAGCAAGTATTTACTTATCTCTGGCATTGTGAGAAGCACCTCTCTTTATATCCATTATTTATTTATTGCACTGTGAAATTGTTGTTACTACTCCCATTAAAACAAATGCAAACACGGAAGCTCTGCTGGGTTAGAACAATTATAGGTTGTGCCAGGAAGAGGCAGCAATGGAATGCAGTCCCCAGCTCAGGCCCAGGCATTGTCCTTCTGTCACTGTGCCTCCAGGGCTGCAGACAAAGGGAAGGAACAGACCAAGTTGTTTGTCAAATGTCATTAACTTCAGGGACACAGAGGTGATCCTGGTTGATCTGCCTTGACTCGTCTTCCTTCATTCTTTTTTTTTTTTTCATTGTTTTTTACTGTACTAACATTTCTCAAGAGTTCATTCTGAGCCAGGCCACGTGTCAGGCCCTGGGGCTGAAATATCAACCAAAACACATAGGATTCCCCTCTTGGATAACTGTAGAATTGTTAAGCATGGCAAGTGCTATGAAGAAGGTCAAGAAAGGGCAGAAGGGGATACTAGCAAAAGTGAGGAGAGACACCGGGCCAGAGTTCTGCTGAATGAGAAAGGCCTGTGCAGACTCCAGCCCGCCGTGCACACGGAAACGCGAATCAAGCCTTCAATGGAGCCCATGTGTGCCAATACCTGCCTGTTCAACCTGAGCCCTATCTGCCCGTCTCTGACACTCAGATGTGCTTGTTCTATGTCCCCAGAGGTTGATGAGAAACAACTTGGCCTGGGGGTTATGGATGTGCCAGGGTCAGACAGCTCCATGCCATCTTGGGCCCAACAGTGTCCTCCAGCCACACTCTCCTCTTAGCCCCGTGGCTTACCCCGAGTATTTCCTGGGCTTCTCCTGGAACCCCTGTTTCCTGCTGAACTTCTGGCCTTTGAGTTTGGGCTGTGCCTCCTTTGTGATTCCTGACAAGCTTTGAAACTCCCTTTCCCAGGAAATGGAACTAGGTTTCCTCTTTTTTCATCCAACTTCACCCAGCATCCAACTCTCCAGCTGTCCACACTGAAGACTGCTCCAGTGGTCAGCCACACCTGCCCTCCTGCCCCTTCCTGAACCAGGCAATTCCACCCACCGGTCTGGAAGTACTGGGTCTGACAAAAGACCCCTACTGTATCTTATGCCTATCATAATGATCGCCCACCATAACTTCAACTCAAATTTAGGATGTTCTCCAATAGCCAGTCCATGGCCTTTGTCCTGGCGTGACTCTTCCTGGCATGGTCTCCTCTCCCAGACAGCTTGCATGAGTCTGAGCACACCTTACAACTAAGGCTACTCCATTTATTACCCAACTTTAAGCCCACTTCAGACATAGAGCTGGAAGGAGAAATGGGTATCACAGATCTGATTTGGGGTCACATGGGTGTTCTGAACCCATGTGGCCGAATCAAGCATCTCTGCATGAGATCTGCAATGTGAGGTCACGGAAATAGCTACAGCTGATCCCACATCATCAATCAGGCTTTGATGAGACTTCCAGCTCTCACTTCATCAGCTCTGTTAGGACTGCCCGTCACAGGCTCATGGGATTCATTTAAGGAAAGGAGAGTCTAATCTAAACCCTTCTCTCTCAGTGCTGTCTTTAATGACTATTTCAGTTTCCAGTCTGGTCCTCGTACCTGTTGGGTAGGTGTGGGGCCTCTTCTCAGGCAGCCACAGACCAGAGGGAGAGAGACTGTGTGCTAATCGTGTTTTGCTGTATAACCGAGGACATCAACACCTCAGTGACTACAGCAGCATTCACTTCTTTTTCTGAGACCGAGCTCAGAAGTGCTGCTCCCCGTGGCTGAGTTTGACTGGCTCCAGCCGCGCTCCTCTCCAGGCTGCAGGTGGGTGGGTTTGGGTCTGTTCTTCCTGGGGACCCACCCTGAGGGCATGCTTCTCACATGATGGCAGGAGCCTAGAGGCTGATCCCACCTGCGCAGGTGCATTCAACATCTCTGCTTCAACTACTTCTGTCCACATTGCATTGGCTATGGCAAATGGGGTTATGGCTATGCCATGTGGCCACCATGATGGTTTTGAAAGTGAGGCCTGAAATGGGTCCACGACAACTGTACTGGCAAATGGCTGCACAGGAGGCCTCTTCTTGGTCCAGCCATGCCAGAAACATTTGAAGGAACTTCTCACCACCATTCCAAAGGGCACAGAGTGAGAACTGCAGATTGCAGGTGGGAGGGATTTAAATATCAATAGGGAAGGCTTTCATTATCTTTTAGTTATTTACTATTAAATAACAACTGACGTGTCAGATTTGCTCTGAGCCAGGCCATTAAGGAAGAACATTCCAACTTTGCCCTACAGAGGGGAAACAATGAACACCTCATATCTCAGGGCAAATGGGGAGAATCAAGCCTTTTCTCGAGTGCACTGATGTTCAAGGCATTTACTCTTGGTCACTTAGAAGCACTGAAACAGACTTCCTGCCCTGTCTTCCACCTCCTTGGCTCCCAGCTAGGAGGAAAGCATCTAGCATGATCAAGTGGCTTTGTCAGAGCAAATCCAAGGTCATCAAAGGATAAATCTGACCACAAAGGATGTTTCATTTGCCTTTTATTTTCACTCACTTCTGAGCCATTGGCCTGCCACGGATACTGCTAAGTACTTAGTGAGTAATTAGGAAGTTTTTGAAAAGCATAGATTCATCTCATAGAGCTTTAAGTTCCAAGGGAACATAGCCAACAAAAAGAGCAGTGATTGTGGGTAATGTTCTAAGACTTCTAAACATATTCCAGGCACTTCGCATGGGTCCTGTCACACAATCCTTCCAGAAAAGCCAGGAGACAGGCATTTGCATTATTCCCACTGGAGGATAAGGGGACATCCATGCAGGAGGTGGTGAAGAGACTCTGAACAGATTCACGGAGGTGGGTTTGCTGCTTCACTGAAGGCCCAGGTGGTTGACTTGAAGGCAGCTCTTCCCTCTGAAGGGTGTGATCCTCAGTCAGTGCCTTCCAGTGAGAATGCTGATCTCACCCATGAAATGGAGGGCACTAAGCCAGAATTCCCGGCCTCAAACTGATGCTTCTAAAGGTTGGAATGATGTGTGCCATAATGAGGTCCTTCCAAGGTGTCTACATCCTAAACTGGTATCACCTTATATGGCAAAGTCTTTGTGGATGTGATTTAGGATTTTGAGATGGGAGATTATCCTTGATTATTTATGAGGGCTCTCAATTCAGTCACAGGTATCCTAATGACAGAGAGAAAGAGGCCACGTGATCATAAAGGCAGAGAATAGAGTGATGTGGCCACAAGCCAAGGGATGCTGACAGCTGCCAGAAGCTGGAAGAGGCAAAAAACTGTGACATTAAGTTTCCCCTAAAGCTGCATCTTCACATATTTAAGTTCAGCCAAAAGCTTACCCTGTACACACTTATTTGTCACCTAACTGGAGGTGTAAACACACGTCAACCTGTTCTTTTAAAAGTAACTAGTCTCAGCCAATCACAGCATTTGAGTCTAAGCCAGTCACAGCAGCCAAGTCTCAGCCAATCACAGCAGCCAAGTCTCAGCCAATCACAACAGCCAAGTCTCAGCCAATCACAGCAGTCAAGTCTCAGCCAATCACAGCAGCCAAGTCTCAGCCAATCACAGCAGCCAAGTCTCTGCCAATCATAGGCTACCAACTGTTCAAACTGTGTTAAATTAGGCAAATACAGAGCTGTAATAAATCCAGCTATTTTTTCTGTACTTCATTTTTGTTTTCTGTACCTCACTTTTCTTTTTCTGTTCACAGATATTACTTAACCATGTGGCCGTTCCAAGAATTAGTCACAACCTCTTCTTGTTCTACAACCTGCCTGATTGGAGAATCACTCTTTGCTCAGTTAAATTCTGTTAAATTTTATTTGTCTGAAATTTTTCTTTTAACAGAACAGCTTTTTCCTTAGATCCTCCAGAAAGAGCACAGCCCTGATAGAGCCTTGATTTTGGGGCAGTGAAACTGATTTTGGACTTCTGGTCTCCAGGACACTTAGAGAATAAACTTCTGTTGCTTTAAGTCATCAGATTTGTAGTGATTTGTTACAGTAGCTTGTGGAACATGTGTGCTAACCATGTTCTGGTATCTTTTTATTCAGCAAATATGCACCAAGGGCTTGGTATGTGCCAGGAATTGAGGATCAGAAAAGATTAAAGTTTAACTCCTGCCAGTCTCCCCTCTGGAGGACAGGGAGAGCTGGGGAAAAAGATGGGATACAGGGCAGGGCATGTGGACCTGCACTGAAGTGGCTCTGGGTAAGAGTCCATAGCTACTATTATTGCAAGAAAGAGTCATCACCTATGTTTGCATCACAGATCTGAGTGTGAGCTCTAATTCTGCACCCAGTAGCTGTGTGACTGCAGAAGTCATCTAATTCCACTTGGGTGCACTTATTTTATCTGAAATATAATGATGATGGTATCTGCCTCAGTGGAGTTTTAAGATTATTGCATGAAAAGGCCATCCACACAATGCAGACAATGTGTCAACTAATGGGCAAAACATCCAGCTAGCATCAAACTAGCAGGATCAAATTCACACATGATAATATTAACCTTAAATGTAAATGGACTAAATGCCCCAATAAAAAGACACGGACTTCACACTAGATTGGACAGGG
>CAUYLG010032921.1:0-10240 GCA_963573385.1 Cacajao melanocephalus
GAGGCGCTCCAGCTCCGCGTTCTCCCGCTCCAGCTGACGCACCTTCTCCAGGTAGCTGGCCAGGCGGTCGTTCAGGAACTGCATGGTCTCCTTCTCACTGCCATTGAAGGAGCCCTCGCAGAACCAGTTGCAGTTGCTCACATTGGCGGGGATGTTGCAGGCCCCGGGCAGGGTACAGCCGTGGCAGCTGGGGGGCACGCAGGGCCGGGAGGAGCAGCTGGTGCGGCAGCTCAGGCTGGGCAGGCAGCAACTGTAAGACATGGTGCTGGGACAGGTAATGGAAAGGCAGGTAAGGTGCTGGAAGTGGATGTGAGCAGGTTTGAATCTCTCCTTCCTCTGCAGTCCTTTTATACCATTAATGGTGGGTGGGGGCTTGGCATACAGCATAGTTTCGTTTCCTAATGCTTCAGCTAATTTTTCTCCAAAATATGCTAGTTAGATGCTTCTAAAGAGTCCCCCCTCATCCCATAAAATTATTCCATTCAGCTTATGTCACACCAGGCTCTTCCTGGGTGCTAGTGATTGGTGAAATCAGAGTTTCATCAGACAGCTTCATAGGAGGGAGAATCATCACAGCCCCAAAAGGCTGTCCGCATTACTCAGAGGGGAGGACTGCCAGGGACATGGGGTGGAGTTGTTTGGGAATCAGGGATTCCTCACCCAGGAGGTTCTGCCACTGTTCTTTCTCCCCGGAAAGACAGCTTTGACAGAGAGTTTTGAGAGTTCCTCTTCCAGGTAACTCTTTCTTCCCACATTCATCCGTGTCTCAGTATTCAACTTGTTTTTATAGCAGAAACTCAACCTGTATTAGTGAAAGGATCCTGAGCCTTACTATTGGTTGGGGTTTAGGGACCTTGCCAACACGTGGAGAGATTGAAAACAATTGTATGTTCATGGTTGGGCAATGAGAAAGTAAAATGGAAACGAACGGAATGGATGGGAATATGCCTGAAAGGGGCATCTGCAAACAACAGCCCACACAGGTCAAGTTCACCCTGCTGCATTTTTGTAAAAAAAGGTTTTTTTGTTTGCTTTTTTAGTTTTGTGGATTTGTTTGTTTATTTGTTTGTTTTTTGGAGATGGAGTCTTGCTTTTGTGGCCCGGGCTGAAATGCAGGGGCACAATCTGGGCTCACTGCAACCTCCACCTCCCAGATTCAAGCAATTCTCTACCTCAGCCTCCTGAGTAGCTAGGATTACAGGCATGCGCCACCCTGTCCAGCTAATTTTTGTGTTTTTAGTAGAGATGGGGTTTCACCATGTTGGCCAGGCTTGTCTTGAACTCCTGACCTCGTGATCCACCCACCTCGGCCTCTCAAAGTCCTGGGATTACAGGCGTGAGCCACCATACCCAGCCATAAATAAAGTTTTAATGGAACGCAGCCATGCCCATTTGTTTAGCTATTGTATATGGCTGCTTTTGTGTTACAATGACAGAGTTGAGTAATTGTGACAGAGACTCTAGAGTCGACAAAGCCTTAAACTGTTTGCCAATTTGTACTAAAGCAACAGCCTCTCTAAAGATGAGCAAGAGTAGAAATATCTAGAAGAAAAAATATGCTGGAAACAGTCCAGAACAGTGAGAGTTCAGATGGCAGCACTGAAGCATGAATATGAAGCATCATACCAGAGACTCACCAAGAAAGGAAAATTGGAACAAGGTGTTCAGAGGTATCTTTGAATCCATGGTGGCTTTTATTCAAATTCTCTGGAAATTTCTGTCATCTTACTTCTAGACTTACTCCTCTTTCTGGAGTATTGGCTCTTCTAGAGGTATGACTATGCCAGCCTGAGATGCTTCCAGGACAAGCCACAGTGCCCATGAGAATGCAGCTTGACTCTGTTGTCCCTACAAGTAGACGTTGTCTCTGACAAGTGTGCTTCTATCACCTCTGGGATCCAGTTACCCTTTGACTCTTTCATAACCTAGGGAGTCTCTCTATTGCCCAATAATCAATCTTCACAGAAGAGCCTTCCCTACCTCACTTCTTTTCCTTGTCACTCTATCTTTCCTTTGTTGTGCATAGAAACAAAGTCATGGTTCAGAAGGAAGTCTCAAAAGATTATCGGTGGAACACAATATAAATCATTTAAAGGATCTACCTGGATTTCAAAGGCAGCATGAGAGGAGCAGAAAAGCACATCTTTGATTTTATTTATTTGAGTCTTTCCTTTTTTCTTCCTTAGTCTATCTAGAGGTTTGTGAATTGTCTTTATCTTTCAAAAAAAAAAACTCTTAGTTTCATTGATTTTTTGATATTGTTTTTCTACTCTCTATTTTTATTTATTTCTGCTCTAAGTTTTATGATAATATGTATCATAATAAAAGTTAGAACAGAAAGTGTTATTATGTCCTTCCTGCTGCTAACTTTGAGCTTAATTTCTTCTTTGTCTTTTTAAAATTATTTTATTTTTAATTCTTGTAGGTACATAGTAGGCATGTTTTGGTATGTATAGGTATAAGTTCATATATATATATGTATATATATATATATATGTATATATATATATATATATGTATATATATGTATATATATATATATATATAACTTTCCTCTTAGTGCTGCTTTTGCTGCATCCCATAAGTTTTGATACGTTGTGTTCTCATTTTTGTTTGTCTCAAGATATTTTTCTAATTTCCCTTTTGATTTCTTCTTTGACCCACTGATTAAGTGTGTTGTCTAATTTTCACGTTTGTAAATGTTTCAGTTTTTCTCCTATTTCCATTCTAGTTTTCTAGTTTCATTCCACTGTGGTAGGAAAATATACTTAGTATCATTTCAATCCTCTTAAATTTATTAAGACGTGTTTTGTGATCCAACATGTGATCTACCCCGGAGAATGCTTTGCGTGCACATGAGAATATGTGTTCTGCTGCCACTGAGTAGAACGTTTTGTTTGTTAGATCCGTTTGTTCTATAGTATTGTTCATGTCTGTTGTTTCCTTGTTGATTTTCTATCTGAATGTTCTATTCATTATCAAGAGTGAGTTACTGAATTATTCTATTATTGTATTTTCCATTTCTCCCTTTGGTACGATCAATGTTTGCCTTATATATACTGGGTGCTCTGATGTTGGGTTCATATATGTTTGTAATGTGTTATAGCTTCCTGGTGAATTTTTTCATTATTATATAAGGCTCTTCTTTGCCTTTTGTGACAGTTTTTGACTTAAAGACTATTTTGTCTGATATGTAAGTAGAGCCATCCTGCTGTCCTTTGGTTACCATTTGTATAAAATATTTTTTTCCCATTCCTTCACTTTCAGCCTATATGTATCTTTAAATCTAAAGTCAGTCTCTTCTAGATAGCATGTAGATAGATCTTGTTGGTTTTGGAAACGTTTATTCATTTACATTTCAATAAATTATTGCTAGGGAAAGACCTATTATTGCCATTTTGTTAATGGTTTTGTCTTTCTCAGAGTTCTTTTGTCTTTCTTTTCCTGTCTTGTCGTCTTCCTTTGTGTTTCATGGATTTTTGTATTGATATGTTTTTATTCTTTCTTTTTATGTATCTTCTATAGGTATTTTCATGTGGTTATCATGGGGCTTATATAAAATAATTTACAGTTTTAACAGTCTGTTTTTAGCTGATAACAACTTTCATTGCATATGAAAACTGCTCTTTTGCTTCTCCCACACACACCTTTTATGTATTGATGTCACGATTTACATCTTGTTATGTTGTGTATCCATTAACCTATTTTTATAGGTATAGCTATTTTTAATACTTTTGTCTTTTAAATTTTATAGTAGAGCACCAAGTGTGGTGGCTCACGCCTGTAATCCCAGCACTTTGAGAGGCCAAGGAGGGCAGATCACCTGAGGTCAGGAGTTCGAGACCAGCCTGGCCAACATGATGAAACCCTGTCTCTACTACAAATACAAATATTAAGCAAGGGATGGTGGCAGGCGCCTTTAATCCCAGCTACTCGGGATGCTGAGACAGGAGAGTTGCTTGAACCCAGGAGGCAGAGGTTGCAATGAGTGGAGATCACACCACTCCACTCCAGCCTGAGTGACAAGAGTGAAACTCTGTCTCAAAAAAATAAATAAATAAATAAGCTTTATAGTCAAATTAATTAAAAGAGCGATTTACCTACCACCATTATAGTATTTCAGCATTCCATATTTATCAATGTATTTATGTCTAGCAGCAAGTTTTATACTTTCACAAGCATTTATATTACTTTTAACATTCTTTTGTTTCAACTTAAAAACTTCCTTTAACGTTTTTTATAAGGCAGGTCCAGTGATGATGAACTACCTCAGCTTTTGTTTATCCTTCAGTTTTGAAGAATAATTTTGTTAGGAATGATATTCTTGTTTGGCAGTTTGTTTGTTTGTTTTCAGCACTTTAAATATATTATCCCGTGTCCTTCAGGCCTGCAAAATTTCTGCTAAGAAATTCACTAATTGCCTTATGGAGGTTCCCTTGTACATGATGTCACTTTTCTCTTGCTGCTTTCAAAATTCTGTCTGTATTTAACTTCTGACAATTCAATTATATGTGTATCACTTTGATTTCTTTGGGTTCATCTTACATGGAAATCACTGGGCTTCCTGGATCTGGATGTCAATGTTCTTTCTCAGGTTTCAGGAGTTTTGAGCCATTATTTCTTTTAATATGCTTTCTAAACTTTCTCTTGTGCTTCTGGATTTTCCTAATGTGAATATTGGTCTGCTTGATGGTGTGCCATACATCTCTTAAGCTTTCTTCACTCTTTTTATTCTTTTTTACCTTTTGCTCCCCTGGATAATTTCCAGCGGCCTGTCTTTGAGTTCACTGATCCTATCTCTTGCTTGACTTAGTATGTTATTAAATCCCTCTACTGAATTTTTCAATTCAGTTATTGTATTTTTCAGCAGAATTTCTGTTTGGTACTTTTTGTATTTTCTGTCCTTTTGTAGAAATTCTCACTTTGTGTATTGTTCTCCTGACCTCGCAGAGCATCTTTATTATGGCTATTTTGTTTTTGTTTGTTTTTGTTTCATTTTGTTGAGACAGAATCTCACTGTGTCACCCAGGCTGGAGTGCAGTGACATGATCTCAGCTCACTGCAACCTCCATCTCCTGGGTTCAAGCATTTCTCATGCCTCGGCCTCCTGAGTAGCTGAGATTGTGGGTGTGCACCACTGCTCTCAGCTAATTTTTGTATTTTTAGGAGAGATTGGGTTTCCCCATGTTGTCCAGGCTGGTATCAAACTCCTGACCTCAAGTGATCCTCCTGCCTCGGCCTCCCAAAGTGCTAGGATTACAAGCATGAGCCACCACACCCAGCCTATGATTCTATGGTTATTTTGGATTCTCTATTTTGAATATATGGTTATTTTGTATTCTCTTTCAGGTAAATCACAGATCTCTTTCATTGAGGTCAACTTCTGGAGATTTATCTTGTACCTTTGTTTAGGACATGTTTCCCTGTTTCTTCATTATCCTTGGATCTGTGTGCTGGTGTCTATGCATTAGAAAAAACAGTCACATGTCCCAGTCTTCATGGACTGGCCTTGTACTGGAGAAGACCTTCACCAATTAGCCCAGCCAGAGAATCTGGGAACCTCTCAAATCTTTGCGCTAGTCCTAACCACCATCTTTGCAGCCTCCAGGCATCTTGAGTATGGCTAGTTTCCATCAGCACTCTGACACAGGTGAGACAGAAGCCTATCCCTGATACTGTCCACAGAAAAGTCAGAATATTAGACACAAGGTCCAACTCTTTCTCTCCAGAGAGAGCCTGGGACTTAGGGTTTTTCACTGGATCGCTCTGAACTTGATGGGGAGAAGGGGCTGTAGTGAATATTCATGTGCTAGTTCAAAATGCCATCTTTATTCTCAATGGCTCCTAGATGTCTGGAGTATGCTGGATTCCACCTGCATTCTAAGACAGGCAAGACAGAAGCTAGTGTATTGGCAGCCCTCAGAAAAAATCTGAATGTTGGATGTATGGTCCAGTTCTTTCCTTCTCTCGCTGCAAAGAAGCTGGAAGCTGGGGATTTCCTCTTAATCATATGACACTATGCCTGAGAAAGTAGGGATTATTGTGATAGAATATCTTAAAATGTTTCTACCAGCTTTGATTCGGCTCATTTCACATTCATCCAGGGTGCAAGAGCCTCTCAAATTGTTACTAAATTTCTCACAAATTAAATTTATCTGAGTATTATTATTTAATCAGTATTATTATTGAATCAGTGTTATATATAATATATGTATAATTATACATAATACTAAGTATTATTATTGAATCATGAGGGTGAGGAGGGTCCAGGGCCTCTTATTCCCTCATCTTGCTGATGTCACTCTCCAAAAAAACACAAATTTGAAATTAAATGACCTGGATTTATATCCTTACCTATGATATGAGCTCAAAGAAGTTAGTTCCCTTTTTTGAGTCTTGTTTATCTCATCTCTTGAATTTAAATAATAATAATGCTACCAGGCCGGGCACAGTGGCTCACGCCTGTAATCCCAGCACTTTGGGAGGCTGAAGCAGGCAGATCACCTGAGGTTGGGAGTTCAAGACTAGCCTGACCAACATGGAGAAACCTCCTCTCTACTAAAAGTACAAAATTAGGCAGGTGTGGTGGTGCATGCCTGTAATCCCAGCTACTTGGGAGGCTAAAGCAGGAGAATCACTTGAACCCAAGAGACAGAGGTTGCAGTGAGCCAAGTTCGCACCATTGCACTCCAGCCTGGGCAACAAGAGTAAAACTTTGTCTCAAAAAATAAAAAATAAAAAAATAATGCCGCCTACCTCATAGTTATTTTACAAAAGTTAAGGTATTGTGTGCGAACATGTTTGCGGGAGGGAGTGATGATGTTTATTTCCATACACTTCATTGTTTCTGTTGACCCAGGTGGCTCAGATGAAGAATTTGGTGGAAATTCTACTTTGTTAAGCAGACAGATTGCCCATTGCCCATCCCAACCCAGTGGCACTCAAACTTCATCTACTAACCTTGTAAGTACTAGGGGCACAGAACTCTATTACTAAATTAACCATCAAGATGCAAATGTTAACATTAACTTAGTGGCTGAAATAGGAAGTTGGCAGATGGCCATTACCTGTATCTTTTCTGCTCAGTTCCTGATCTTGTGGACTCGGTTATCTTATTTGGGGTAGTTCTTGAGGAAGACGGTTCTCCACATGAAATTGTAATGTCATCGAAGCCTCTTTTCTGGTACTGGTATTGAGATGTGCTCTAGTTATCCTCTTGAAATCTTCCAGCCTCGTACAACAAGGTGGATGTACTTAACGCCTCTGAATTGTACATTAAAAATGGATAAAATGGTAAATTTTGTGTTGTGTATACTTTACCACAATAATAAAAAAAAAAAAAAATCAGAGGGCTGGCAGGGTTGTGTTCCTCTCTAAAGGATCCAGAGGAGAATCCTTGCTTTTTCCAGAGTCTAAAGATGACCTGCATTCTTTGGCTCATGGCCCACTTCCTCCACCTTCAAATCCTGCAAGGACAAGGCAAGTTCTCACATCACATCACTCTCACCTATGTCGATGGTTTTAGCTCCCTCTCACTCTCTTCTGCTTCCCTCTTCCACTTTTAAGAACCGTGAGTCCACTTGATAATCCGAGATAATCTCCCTATCATAAAATCAGCTGATTAGCAACTTTCATTCCATCTGCAACTTCGATTTCCTTTTGTATGTAATCTAACATAGTCCCAGGTTCCAGGAATTAGAACATGCACATATTGGTGAGGGGTGGAGGGGGACAATTATTCTGTCTACCATAGGAGCTATTAGCAGTACTTTTGTATTATTATAAAATAATATATGTAAGCAGGATGTGGAATAAAGAAACAGGCAACATGAGAGAGAGCCTCTGGACTGAGCTTGAACTTGGGTTTGGAGGAAATCACAGACGCAGGGTGAATCATGGTAGAGATATAATTCCAGTTCAGAGGCTTCTCACAAGCCAAGCAGCAAAGCACAAATCCAAATCCATCCTGAAACTTGAATTTTAAAAAGAAAAATCGAGGGAGAAATTATGGTGGAAGGAATCATTGCTTTATCAGACTATAACTTCAATTCATTTGATCATTTTAGGACACAGGGCTATGTTTCACCCAAGTGGAGTCTAATACCTGCCTGAGAAAGCCTGATGTGGTGGAAAAAGTCAGAGACCTCTGATCCTTTCGGATCAAAATGGCCCTCTGAGGTTTCAGGAAGTCTGTGTTTAAATATTTACATGGGTCTTCATGAGAGTCAAAGAAAGATGCCCTTTCTTGATAAACATTGATGCCCTCGGGCCCCAGCATTGTCCCGTTCAGTACTCAGAGTTCCTTCTAGCATCCACCAGCTGTTCACAGTGCCAGGGGACTGGGCGTTACAGCAGCACTACTTGAGGACTAGTTTTATCCCTTTTAACAAATTGTAAATAAGTGGCGGTCAGGAACTGTGTCTTTCTTCATGTCTCTCCCCATCCCACCACCCAGCATCTGCACAGAGTAAGTATTGAATTGAAAAAATGCCAAAAGATCAAATAAAGAGTTGATGGGGTCTCTAAGACCTGGAGTCGAGGAGAGAAGAGAGCAGCTGGAAGCCCAGGCTGACAATGATCAACCCACACCAGGTAAAGGAGGAATTCCTGGGCATAGCAGGGCAGGGCAGAGAGTCTCTGGGCTCGGAAATGCCTGAACCACCAACAACCCAGAATAATACAGCACTGAACCCGAAAGTTCTGCTGAAAAAATATGAGTTTTCCAGAACTTCTTTCCAGCCCCCAGCTCATGCCTCCTCCATTCAGATTTGGATACAAGCAGCTCTGGGAGATGCCCAAGTCAGAAGGAAAATCCAAAAATGGCCAAGGGGAGATAGCACCTCCACCTTCCTTCCCACAGTCCTGCCTGCCTCACTCCTGGGTCCAGGGTGCCAGGTGCCACTGCCCCCGCAAGGCATGAAACTGCTCTTGTAGCCAAGAGTCGGGCCATTATATGGTCTGTCTTTCAAGTGGCTTTTTATAGCACACTCAGGTGATGAGCACATTGAAACAAATGAATACAAATGAGAAAGGCATCTGTTTTGCCAAAGAAATAACATTTATTAGGAGGTTACAAGGGAGTTCTCTGGGTGAGCACAAGAAGGAACAGACCCCCGGGAAGGAAAGGGTGAGCAGGACGGGCTGGAGTAGTTGGGGAGGCTGCAGGCTTTTGATAGGTTTCTTGGCTGCCTTACTGGGGCCACTCCAGCCATGCAAATGATGTTTTCAGGCCTCTTTTGTTGAACTACAGCCAGGTCACAGCTCTGGAGTCCTGGGCCCTGCATCCTTGCTCCTCCGGCATTAGGTTCTAGCGCACAAAGGAGTTGCAGGGTCCACAGCGGGGGCGAGGGGCGCAGGGTGTGCAGGGATTGGAGACACAGGGTCCGATGGGCTTGCTGCACGCATTGGTTGTGGCACAGGGATTGCTGGGCAGACTGGAGACAAAGAATGATGTGGAAAGATGAGTTAAGGGAGATTTTAAAATCAAATGCCAGAGATATCCCCAAGGGTAAGAATGCCTGTTAGGACTTGGCCTGGCCTGGAACAGAGAAGGCACAGGCTCCCCTGCTACAAAGATAACTCTCAAATTGTGAATGGTCTCCCTGCCATAGAGCACCAAGGTAGACAGAAACTCTGAAACTCTGATGTTTACTCTCAACTCCGTTCATGCCAAGCTGGTAACATTGGGTGAGTCATTTGCCTTCTCCAAGGCCCAGTTTATTTTCCTATGGAATGCAGGGAATTCTGATCCAGCCCACCTGGTGGTAATCACAAGATCAAATTAAGTAGTCTATGGGAATGTACCCACTACACAGTACAGTGTTGTAAAAGGTAAGGTGTTAATCACAGATCATGCAATCATACATGTTATCATAGTAGAATGCAAAGACGGCTGTGCAATTTCAGTTTGTACATCAAACAACTCTTGCTAACAAACCATTTATGTTTTAAATGATGTCCATATTATGTTGTCTGAGTTCTGTTTGAGCATGTCTAGTGTGAAGGCATAATTTCCTTTCCAAGGTATGCAATCTTTGCATGGTGTCTAACTGAATAGTACACTCACGTGTGCGTCGCCACATCAAACACCTCTGCCCATGTACTCACTTGCAGTCCTCGCTCTCCAGCAGGCTCCGGTACGTGTTGATCTCACACTCCAGCCGGGCACGCACGTCCAGCAGCACCTGGTACTCCTGGTTCTGCCGCTCCAGGTCACCGCGGATCTCCGCCAGCTGGGACT